>RJWM01018089.1:5304-41949 GCA_004363535.1 Dasyprocta punctata | reverse complement strand
TTTTTTTTTTTTCTATTTTCATATCAAAATTGAAGAAAGTGGCACTTCGGTATTAGCTCTCCATCACCGTGACCAAATCCCGAAGAAAAGCAATGCAAAGGAAGGAAAGTTCATTTTAGCTCCCGGCTTCAGCAGTCTCAGTCCGTCACCCGGCAGCTCCAAGGCAGAAACTTCACGGTGGACGGGCAGAGCGGAGGGGAGCTGCTGACCTCATGGCGGCCAGGAAGCACAGGGAAAGGGGAAGAGCTGGAGACAAAGGCACCCGGGAAAAGACGCACCAATCAAAAGCAAATGCCAGCGACCTGCTTCCTCCAGCTGAGCCCCACCCCTGACAGCCCCTTCAGCTGTGACCTGGTCGATGAATTAATCCCTCTTGATCGATCGACCTCTCCAGGCCCCACTTCTGAGCATTGCTTTGGGAGACACTGTGTTTAAACCATTAATTAACAGCCATGAAGAACGAGAAAACCTTCAGCAGAAAGAAAGGCAGATTCAAGCCTTCTTTCATCACAGGGTAAGTAAGGTTGGGAGTTTCATTCCCCTATATCGCCATCATGGTCTTACTCTATAAAAGTCCCTAGATAAGACAGGGTCGTTGGCAACCCACTCGGGACCCCTTCTGTCTCTCTCAGAGAGAAGCTTTCTTTCTCTCGATAAATATTTCTGTTTTTAACCTCCATTGTTCCTAAAAGGAAATACATTGACCACTTGGGATTTCTAGAATTCATGTGTCTTCTTCTCTCAGGGACTTAAAACAGATTAAATTAGACCTCAAAAATTTTCAGATGACCTTGATAAGTACATTGAGGTCCTTAGAGGACTTACACAGATCTGTAAGATAGATTGGAAAGACGTAACGTTACACTTAAATCAGACGTTGATTTCTAGTGAGAGACAAGCAGCATTGCAAGCTGCTATAGCATTTGGAGATGAATACCATATTGTTAATTTTAAAAGGCCAGAAGATAGACAGCTAGGGGAACTACCAGTTCCCACTGGATCACAAGCTGTCCCTATGCAAGACCCCGACTGACCTGACAACCAAGTGGGTGATTGGAATAGGAAACATTTTCAAACACATATTCTTGAAGGTCTAAGAAGGACAAACACCAAGCCTTCTAATTATTCAAAATTGTCTATTTTTCAAGAGAAAAAAAGACCCCTCTGACTTCTTAGATCATTTGCTAGAGGCACTAATAAGACGTATGTCCATAGTTTCTGATTCAATAGAGGGACAGATTTTACTTAAAGACATGCTTATCACCCAGTCAACTCCAGGTATTAGAAAAAGTTGCAAAAGATAGCTTTGCTCCAGATAGTTCACTCAATTCTTTAGTAAAAACTGCTTCCTTAGTATTCTATAATCAGGACTGGGAGAAAGCCAAAGAGAGAAAACAAAAGAGACCAAAAAGTAGGTGCTCTTTGTTGTGGCCTTAAAAACACAGACCTTAAGTCTGATTCTTGGGATTCCAAGAAGAGTTCGATGAAGACACCTACCTGCTATTGCTGCCACAAGCCAGGTCACTTTAGGAGGGACTGCTGTAAGAGGCCCCAAGCCATGCCCTGACTGCAAAGGTGACCACTGGAGGTCGGACTGCCCTCTGAGGCCAAGGCCCCAGAGTCAGACCCATCCTATCAGCTGGTCCAGCAGGACTAAATGGCCTCGGGGCGCTCATCTCCCCCCTCTGGCCAGACTGTCACCTCTGCCTGTCATCCTCACAGAGGAGCCTTGAGTAATCACGATGAGAAGTAGAAACCAGCCGATTGCTGGACATTGGCCATGTCTCTTTGTCCTTCTCAACTCGGGTCTTCCTTCCAGGCACTGTACCTCAATACAGTCACCAAAATATAGGTTGCTTAAACTGCAACTGGGATAACTTTTTCTTCACTCATTCCTTTTAGTTATGCCTAAAAGCCTGACTCCAATCCTGGAGAAGTTTTATCCTGACTAGACACTGTAAAATATATATATCCAAGTTGCCATCTAATCAAAATGATGCTGAGACTGGTTTTTACAAATATAATACATATTGTTGCTCATATATGAAAACTTAAGAGAATTTCATTTGTCAAAATAATGTATTAATCTGGTTCTCCTACATTATCAAAAATTTAGAAATAATTATAACTAAAACTAGAGGGATTTATGACAAAATGTCAGACTCTATCAATAGAGGAACCCAAGTGTACATGGGCTAAAATTCCCTGGACCTTTTCTTTTTCCTCCTTATGGAAAGCCATTACTAGCTCCTCTTGGTGGAAATCTTTAACTATACTCATAATTATCTTCTTGATTCTATTATTTGGCCCATGCATACTTAATTGTTTCTTTGACTTTGTCTCCTCCAGACTCAAAGCTGTACGCCCACCAAGATGAAGATGCCTGGTGTCTATCGATGGCCTCTAGGTAGAATCTCTACAGCAGTGTACCTCACTGCCGACCCACCACTACGACCCCCTTCAGCCTGAAGAAGCCAGATCAGTCATCACCCATTTTTCCCTCTCGGCAGTTCGGGTTACTTCTTCAGAGAGGGGAATGTTACAGGCAACTGAGTTAGACAGAAATGTTATAGGCAGTCAGATAGGTGTGGGCCCTCAAAGGAACCAGCACAGAGGACCAGATGTCTTGTGACCTTGAAACAGACACACACCTCTTGCTGTGGGCTAGATCTCAAGACAGAAGGCAAAACAAATGCAACCACACCCTAAGTGTAAGCATTAGGGATTAGGGGTGGATCACCTTGAGAAGCCAGGAATTACCATCCCCACCCGCTACCGAAAGAGTCACTGATCCTTAAGAACGCTGGCTTGTTATGTGACTTGCTTCCCCATTTGTCCCTGATGTGGTCAATTTTACCTAAACAATTAATCTTATTGGCTGACCACAGTTCTGTCCTACCTCATGCCTGTCTGCCTTGTGAGTTCCCAGTTTTCCCCATCAGGGTTTTATTCCATAAAAGTCACTAAAATGACAGAGTCTTTGGCAACCTACTCAGGACCCCTTCTGTCTCTCTCTCAGACAGAAGCTTTCTTTCTCTTAATAAATATTTCTGTTCTTAACCTCCATTGTTCCTAAAATTCATTCTTCAATTTTAGAGAACACAAACTCGTGCCGGACATATAGTAGGTCGTGAGTTTTGTTCCCCTATATCACAAGGATGGAAGAAAAGATTTGAAATTTCATCCAAAAACTGGTGATTTGGGGGAAAAATAAGAACAGTTTTGGAAAAAAATGGAACTCCTAGAACTGAAAAACTGTAACAACAATTAAGAGTGCCTTGAGTTTCATAGCATGTTAGAAACAGCTGAAGAGAGAATTCCTAACTGAAGGAGAGTGGGAAGGAAATACCCAGGGGAACAGGAGCAGAGACAAAGACGAGGGAAACGGGAGAGGGAGGGTCCCAGACCTGGGGCGGAGGGTGAGCCGGAGACCCAGGAGGGAAGGGAGGCGGGGTCTGAAGACCCTGAGCAGCTGAGATGGTAATTTCTCTCTTCCCTTTATTTAATTCACTATTTTTACCAGTCCACGTTTGCCGCACGCAGTGTATGTGTCCCTGGTGTGGAGCTGGCGCACGCACGTGACTCCTCTGAATTCCACCGCCCTTCCATTGCCCCCTGCCTCCAGCTCTTGCTCCCCTTCCCATTGGAGAAAGATCTGTCTCCCTACTTCCTCTTTCTATCTTTTATTTGGCTCTTTATTTATAGTTTGGGTTTCTCATATAAGAGAAACCGTGTGATATTTAAATTTGAGTGTCTGATTTATTTGAGTTAGCATTATGGTCTCAAGGTGCATCCATTTCCTACAGATGAGTCAAGTTGTCCTTCTTTATGGCAGAGTAGTACTCCACAGTATGTAAACAACACACTGTCTTTAACCCTTCATCTATGGATTGACTCATAGGTCATGTCCAAGATTTAGCTGTCACGAGCTGTGCGTGGGTGTGCTGGATTGCTGTGCCCCGATTGCAGTAACATGAGGTCTTTTGCTCTTTCGAGAAGATACCTAGAAGGGGAATAGCTGGGTCAAATGGAATTTCTTTTTTGTTTTGTTTTTTGAGGAATCTTCCTCCTGATTTCCGTAACGGCTGCAGTAGTTCACGTTCCCACCAACAGGGTAGCAGGGCTCCTCCTACAGCCTCACCAGCACTTTTGCCAGCTATTTGTCAGACAGATGCTTAACACTGAAAAGATACAAAGAATTCAGAAAAACAGACCCCTCCCAAATAAAAACCCAATCAAAAAGTGGGCACCTGAAATAAACAGACACTTCTCAGAAGAAACAGAATTCAATACATGAAGAAGTGCTCAATTTCATTAGCCCAGAGAGAAATGCAAATTAAAACCACACCAAGAGTCCACCTGACCCCAGAAAGGATGGCTGTCATTAAGAAATAAAATGATAAATGTTGGTGAGGCTTAAGGGGAAAAAGGAATCTTCTTTTTGGTCCCGGAGATTGAACTCAGGGCCTTGTGCATGCTAGGAAAATGTCCTACCACTGAGCTACATTTCCAGCCCAGGAATCTTTTATTTTAGTTTTACTTTCATTTATTTATTCATTTTTTCTGAGACAAGCTCTTGATAGGCAGTTCAGGCTGACTGTGAACTCACCGTGGAGTCTAGGCTGGCCTTGAGCTGGTGGCGATCCTCCTGCCTCAGCCTCCCACCTGCTGGGATGACAGGCACGCCCCATCACGCCTGGCTTTGCATTTACGTTATGGGAAGTGGAGCTTTTCCTTAGCTGTCTTCTCAGGAAGATGAAGAGTCTTAAAAATGCCCACGGGCTGGGATCAGGCAGGGGCAGGGCCCCGTCTCCCTTTCCCCCGGCTCCATTCCCACTGCACACCACACGGACAAAAAACAAACCGTAAACAAAATGAGAGATTCGTAATCACTGCCAGGCAACTAAGAAACAAAGAGCCTCTAAAGATAAAAGAAACAGTAGGATTTCAATTAAAACAAGTCTAAAATACTTATTTTTAAACATCATTCTTTAGTTTGTCTGATAAATGAATCCTCTCAATAGGGTTGTTTTAGCCAACATTTTTTTTTTTTTAAATTTACGATACTGGAGATTCAACCCAGGACCTTCACACCAAGCTACATCTCTTGTCCATATTTTAATTTCGTGTTTTGAGACGGTCTCACTAAGGCAGTTGTGGCCCAGGCTGGGCTCCAACTTGGCGTCCTCCTGCCTCAGCCTCCCAGAGTGCTGGGATCACAGGTGTACGCTGCTATGCCCCACTGGATAGCACTCTGTAGATACCTGTGTCAGTACTTTGGGGATTGAGTTAAATGATTTTTCAAGACCTTGAAAATTGCAAAGCCAAGATTGCGTCCTGGATTTGTCCTTGGCTATAGCTGGGGCGGGTCAGGCTGCACAAATGTCCCCTGCCACTGAAAATGGCTCCAGAGGGCTGGACCTGACCTTGGCCTCTGTGACTCTCAGCCCGATCAGCAGGGGGGCTGGGTGACAGCCAGGGAGGCCGAGGGCGAGGACCGCGGGACGATTTCCTCTCTTTCTGGGGTGGCTCTGGTCTTTCACATCTTGTAGTTCTGTGTGCCTGTGTTAGTGTCACAGGATGACCCGGCTTTCCGTCTGTGGTGGGCAGACGGTTGAGGTGGCCCTTATGTGCCCCAGCATGCCCCGGCGGCCCCACCAAGTGTGCCAACCTGCTTCTGCCCGACTGGACCTGGCGGGTGAGCAGGGGCTGTGTTCTGTCGCCGAGATTCCCGTTCTCCCCCGGAGCCTCTTTCTCCCGTGGCGGCTGGGCCAAAGGAAGCAGGTGACTGCGTGGGGGCCCAGACAGCAGGGCGGCGGGACACCGGGGTGGGGGAGCTGTGGCCACTGCCAGCTGCCACAAGAAGCAGAGCACTCCAGCCAGTGACAGTGAGGCCCTGGACCCTGTCACGCGTTAAGTCGCCCTGTGAGTCCTGCAGGACTGGTCATTACAGAAGCATTAGAAAGCTCACCGGAGAGCCAGGTGTAGTGGCACACGCCTGTAATCCCAGCTACTCAGGAGGCTGGGGCAGGAGGTTCAGAAATTTCAGTGAAACCCGGCGTGGTGGTGCACGCCTCTAATCCCAGCACTCGGGAGGCTGAGGCAGGAGAATCACTGCGAGTTCGAGACCAGCCTGGGCTGCCCAGTAAGCTCAAGGCCAGCCTGAACTGCGTAGCGAGCTCCTGTCTCAGAAAGACCCCGACACAGACAGAAGAAGTCTCAGTCCGCCGGCCAATTTAGTGAGACGCAGCCTTGAAGTAAAATGAAATAAAGGGCCGCCCAGCGCCCGGGAACGGCGGCCGGGACCAGCACGGTGTGGACGATTCCTGCTTGGCCTTCGCAGGGAGGAGGCGCTGACCCAGCCTGTGGAGGAGCCTGGGGCCCTGTGCTGAGTGAGCCAAGCCAGCGAGGGACCTGAGCGCCCAGCGGGAAGCAGAACGCTGGGCACCCGGCCGGGGACAGAGCGGCACGGGAGACCCCGAAGGAGGCACCCACACCCACGTGAGCGCGGGACGGCCGGGGCTCGGCCCACTGCCCCCCACGCCCGACCCCACACTCCCGCACACTCAACCAGGTCAGGGCTGACGCTTTCTGTTTTCACCACGAGTTTCTACGAGGCGAGCCGGGTAGAGGGGTACATTTACCTCCGGCTTCCAGAACTCACACCCGAGGGGCAGAAGGATGGAGCTGTTTTCCAGCGTCACTGGGCTGTCATTGCCCCAAGGCCCCAAAGCCACTGCCTCTCTGCTGAGGCCCCTGGTCCTGCTAGAGGGCGGGGTGGGGTGGCCGAGGAGGCGTCACCCCTGGGTCGGGGTCTGGGGAGCTGGGGACTTGAGCTCCCGCACGCTCCCTGCTGTGTCCCCCGGGAGCCGGTGCCCACACTGCCCTGTCACCGTGCCCAGGCCCTCTCAGTTGCCATGGAGCTGTGATGGCCGAGAGGGCCCATTCTGTGGGCTGGGCGAGGCAGTGTCCCTCGGTCTGTCCTGCTCCTGCCCCCGTGCTGCCTGTGCAGGGCAATGCCACTGCCAGGAGGACAGAGCCCGCCCACCGGTCCCCACAGACAGGCGTAAACCCGCCCGCTGGGCGAGGCGCTGTCCCTTGGTCTCCCCTGCGTCCCAGACTGTGCTGCTTTCTGGGTGGCTTCGAACAATAAAGGCTGACCGGGCTTGAGGCTGCACAGGTCCGAGTCCAGCCGGCTCCTCCCGGTGGCTCGAGTGTCCCCGGGGAGCCGTATGCCCAAGGCGGCCTTCTGTTCCGCACCTGTAGGTCAGCAGCTGCAGGCCAGAGCCCAGTCACAGCCACGGTCCCCCGGGGGCCACCCAGCTTGGCGAGGTCTCCACCCGACTTCGCTGTTCCGCCGCCAGGTGCCACCTCGTTCCCGTGACCTGGGAGCCAGGCACAGCTGTGTTCCTCCAGTTCAGCCTCCCAGGAAGACGGGGACCCCCGGGGGGAACTGGCCCACTCTGGGGTGTCAGCAGGGGCTGCGTGGCAGGCTCTTTCCTGGCCTGGTCATCGGTGGTCCGGGTGCCATGGCTGCCTCTGCGGGCCATGTGGGGTCTCAGACCCAGCTGTGACGCGGTGTGGAGCAGGTGAGGATCGATTTCTCTCCGTTCCATGGCCGGAAGCCTAAGGTCCAGGGCAGCGGGTCCAGGCTCTGGGTGCTGGTCCCCATGAGGCACAGAAGTGACAGGGAGCTTGGGGTCCCCATTTAGGGCGCTAACCCCACTCACGGGGCTCTGTCCTCCTGACCCATGGATGACCCCACGGGCCACCCCCCACCAGCACCCTGGTGGGTCAGCAGGGGACTCGGGCAGGGGACGCCTGCGCCCAGCCCAGAGCCAGCACCCTGCTCCTGCCGTTTCCCACCACCTGCTTATTCATTTGCTAGCGCTAGACCTTTGGGCGGCTTCCAATTTTTGGCAATTATGCATAAGATATTATCGGTATTTACACACAACTTTTCGTGGACACTGGTTTTTATTTATTTTGGGAAAATAGCTAAGAGTGGAATTGCTGGGTCTGGAGTTGGTAAATATTTAACTTTATAGGAATCCACCTGAGTTTTCCAAAGTGCTGTGGAATTTTACACTCCCTGGCGAGGCTCGGGCACCAATTGTCCTACGCCTTTGCCAACCGCTGTGCTGCTAATCTTATCAACTTTAGCTCATGCATCTGCTCACAGAATGTTCTCACTGTTCAATTAATACACAAAATTAGCATTAATGTCCTAAGATTAGTCTATTGCGTAATGAACCCCTCTCGGGGTTAATTTGAATTCCCATGCTGGCCGGTGATGTTGAAGGCTTTTGCCCGTCTTTATTATTTTCAACCTTTGGTCCCAATTTCTCCTGGGATATTTGTCTTTCAAGTTTATATTATTCCACTTTATCATCAAGTTGTGGCAGCTTTTGATTTGTCCAGGGTACAGTTCCTTTATTCCTTTATCGGATTCATGTACACAGATATGTTCCTCAGTCCAACGTCTGCTAATTCTCTTAGTTATTTTTAATTTCAGTGACGTCTAGTGCGTTCTCTAGTGCCTGAGAATTCTTTGCCTGCCAGGACAGAGTTGAAGTGACCGCGGTGACGTGTGAATCAGTCGCCCACTGTAAACTGACTTCTGCCCCGGAATGGGGCAGGGGCTGGTTTCTCCACGAGGGCGCCCGTTGGTGTTGGCTTCGTCTCTGAGCAATTTTGCATCACCATTCAAACGCTTCGGCACTGTTGTCAGAAATCAACTGAACAGCCGGGCGTGGTGGCGCACGCCTTTAATCCCAGCACTCGGGAGGCTGAGGTAGGAGGAGCGTTGTGAGTTCGAGGCCGGCTGGGGCTACAACGCGAGCGCAAGGCCGGCCTGAGCTACACAGTGAGACCCTGCCTCAAAAAACCAGGGCTGGGAGTTTGGCTCAGTGCCTTAAGCACCTGCCCTGGCAGGTGTGAGGTTGTGAGTTCAATCCCCAGTGCCGCAAAAAAAAAAAAAAAGAAAGAAAGAAAGAAAGAAAATCAATCGACCGGGCAGGCCAGGGTCAGCGTGTCAGTGACCCCTTCCAGCCTGTCGGTCTGTGTGTCATTCTCTGGCCCACAACACTTGGTCCTGTGTATTATAACCTTAGGGTGAGTGTGGCAATTAAGTACGTGGGTCTCTCAATTTACACTTGCAGGGTGTTTGTTTGTTTTTTTTCTATTCTGGTCCCATTGATTTTCCATGTAAATTTCAGAATCAGTTTGAAAATTTTTACAATAAAAGGCCCAGTGGGACGTCATCTGGGTTTGTGTTTAATTTATGGATAGATTTGGGGACAACATGTACTATAATTTTCCAGTGAATCTTCCGACCTCTGGATATGCTCAATCTCTCCTACTTGAACCTTTTTACATTTTTAAGTATTGGTTTATAACTATCAATGCAGAAGTTTTATACATATTTTTATTCACTGATCTCCATATGCCTAATCTTTTGATATTGCTTTAAATACAAGTTTTAAAATTCTTAGAAAGGTGTGGTGGTGCACAATTGTAATCCCAGCACTCGGGAGGCTGAGGTAGGAGGATTGCTGCAAGTTCAAAGCAAGCATGGGTTACATAGTGAGTTCAAAGCCAGCCTGGACTACAGCGAGATCCTGTCTCAAAAAATAAATAAATAAATAAATAAATAAATAAATGAATAAATAAATAAACAAAACCCCAAAAAGTTCTTTTAGCACTTTTCTAACATATAGAAGAAAGTAGATTTTCAAAAATACTGATTTTGCATGCTTAAATCCACCTACTGCTCCTGGAAGTTTGTTGGCTTTATTTTATAGGATTTTCTACAAGCACAGCAAACGCTGCCACCCGTGAGTGAACGCAGTCTGCCTTCTTCCTTCCTAGTGAGGAGAACTAAGGTGGTTCCTTACCCTCCAGCAGGAGGCTGGGCTGAGCGCTGAGCAGACCCCCGGGCCTTGTTCCTGACCTCACCTTCACGCTCTGTGCGGACGTTTTGCCTTTTGCTGGGCAGCTGTGAAATTTCCCTGTGAGATGTTTACAAGGATGTGGACCCCGCACTCCCCACTTTTTGTACTTATTTTATTTTGAAGTTTCTTTGCTTCCTGGGTCTAAGATTTGATGTTTTTTTTAACACACTGGGAAATCAGCGGGTGCAGCTTTAAAGGTCGCCTCGCTCGTGTCCCTGCTGTCTCCCTGGGCTCCTGGCTTGGCGACGGATTCGGGATTTCTCCACACTGCGTTCCTGGCGCGGCCGCTCCCGTGGGCTCCGCTCCTCTGTCCTTCTGGCCTGCGTCCTGGACAAGGTGTTTTTGTCTGTCTGTTTCGTGTTGTGTTTCTGGCCCTGGGGTTTGAACCCGCCCTGAGCTGCAGCCCCAGCCCTTTTCATTTTTTACTTTGAGACACCAACAGGTCATTCAGCGGCCCAGGCTTAAACTTTCGATTTTCCCGCTTTGGCCTCCCAGGGCGTCTTTCTTCAAAAACAGTTACTTTCATGTTTACTGTTTCGTTCGCTTTTACCTTTTAATTGTTCATTTAGGAATAACTGCAGATTTGCAGGACTGTTTCCAGGACGGGGCGCAGGACGACCCTCTTCCTTGGCCGGTCTCCCAGTCTCCCCAAGCCCGGGGATGAGCAGGGGACAGCCGCGTGCCACCTGGGCCTGCTGGACACTCTGTGCGTGAAGTCCGCTCCTGTCCAGTGCCGTCAGGCGTCCGTGTCCTGTCACCTGCTCGCTTCCCCCTGGACAGTCTGTCGGTCTTCACCTGAGGACCACGATCGTCTGGGGAGAACCGGCCGTGACTCAGTGAACGTCCCTGGACTTGGGATCTGATGTTTGCTCGGGATCGAGCTCAGGCCGCCACAGAAGGGAGGCGGGAGGTCTTCCCGGGGGATGTGTGGAGCCCGCTGCCCCGTGTGACACAGCCCGGGCTTCTCTGCGAGGCGGTCACTGTCCCCGTCCTCCCCCCGACCTTCGCAGTCTGCGGGGCGGGCCTCGAAGGACGCAGACCCCGCTCTGTGGCCTTGTCCCCACCCGTCTCAGAGTCTCGGGCTGTTCCCGCCCGGGTCGTTCCTGCCGCTGGAGACCGTCTCTCTACCTCCCTCCTTCCCCGCCTCCTCCGTGAAGCCCCCGAGTGGATTTCTGTGTCGGCCCCCGCTGTGGCTTTAGCTCCCCTTGTCCTCCCTGTAGCCGCCCATCCAGCTCTTTCCCGAGTCTGCACGATTGTCTTTTCGGGCTCCACGCTTCGAGCCTCTCTCTGGTATCTCAGACCTCTCTGGGCGTGAGGCCAGCGGGGCGCAGCTGCTGTCCGGGGCTCACTGCCTTTGCCTGTGGGTGGCCTGTCCACTTATCTGGGCAGTTCACTCAAATGCTTTTTGTTTGTTTGTTTTTTCTGAGGCAGCGTCTCACTATGTAGGCCAGGCTGGCCTCTTGACCCTCCCGCCTCAGCCTCCCGAGTGCTGGGATGACAGGCGTGCACGACTACACCCAGCTACTCACATGCTTAGAAGCCTGAGATGAAGACAGGCTGTCTGGCAGGGACTCGCTCTTTAAATTTTATTCCCCAGTCTTCCTGGGGCACGACACGCCCGCTTCGATTCAGCTTCCTGTTGAGGGGCAGGGGCCGTGCAGGTCGTGGCCCCAGACTGGTGGCCGTGCATTTTCATGAGTCTCATTTTCTCTGCCCAGCTCCGAGTTTGGCTCAGGACAATTGCCGGCTCTGTCCTCTGCCTTGTGGGTGTCCCGCCTCGGCCCCGTGGGCACAGTAAGCCAAGACCCCAGCCTCCAGCTGGAGCTCCCGGCCCAGCCGCGGAGGACCCCACACCCTACCCTGCTCCTGCCCCATCGGAAGGGACAGCCAAGGTCCCCGGTCAGCGAGGGGACGGCACTGAGGGCCCAGCCTGGAAACGCCTGCCCTGTGGCCTCGGCCGCCAGGCGGGGACCCGCAGCTCTGGAGCGCGGGCTGCATCTGTCTGCTCGGCTCGGTCGGTCGATGAGCCCCCTGCTCCCGCCCGCCCGCATCACAGGCCCGCAGACCAGTTTCCAGGACAGCGGGAAGCCCTGACTGGCAAGGCTGGACTTAATTTCGATGTTTAATTTTTCATTCCTGGTGCTGGAGAAGCGGACCGACCCCTTCCTGCGGCAGGACCTGGGCAGTCCACAGGGGACGGTGCTGACCACGCTGCCCTCTGTAAGGCATTGGGGCCGGGGTCTCCTGACAGCCATTCACGCGCGCCCCTTTGGAGGACCGAGGCTCAGCTCCCGAGGCCTCTGTTGCCCCTCTGCCCTTTGGGCCCTGAGTGGGGTTCGAGGAGCCCCAAGGGGGGCTGACGGTGAGACCTGCGTCCAGATGACCAAGCTGAAGCCAGGTCCAACTGGAGGAGGAACCCGCGGCCCACGGTGGGGACTCTCTTCCTCCTTGGCCTTTGGACGCGGTGACCTGTCCACCCCAGCCATCCCCGCGGGGTAGGCCTGGTGCAGCCCAGCCTGGCCTCGAGCAGCGGGCGCAGTTCTCCTGGGGCGGCTGCAGTGGCGGGCTGCCCGGGGCCGGCCCTGTCCGTTGGGGTCCTCTCCCCAGCGGGCTGCACCTCATAGCATGGCCAGGGTGCCGCATGCGAACCCGAGCTCTGTGTGGAGGGAAGTTGCCAGCCTCACACGCAGCCTAGCATGAGGTCAGAGCTTCCGTGTCCAGCCGGCCCCACTTCGGGGACCCCGGGACCCCGCAGCCACACCTCCTCCCCGAGACAAGGCCCCTGCACCTCTGCTCCTCATGGACCCCTCTGCAGCCTGGCTCCGTGTCCTCCTGGACCTTTGGGGGCATCGCTGGAGAGAGGACAGCTGCGCCCTCCCGCTCCAGCTTGGGTCCTGTGGCCCACGGACTGGAAACCGGGCAGAGGATCGACCAAGCCCCTGCGGGGGGCCCAGGAGCCCTGGCCACCTTCCTTGGGTGGGCCACTGAGGCACAGGGAAGTGGGGAGGCTTGGAGAGGAAATTAGCATGGAGACTCCTCCAAAAGATACAACTAGAAATTCCATTCAACCGGCTATTTCCCTTCTTGGTGTCTTCCTGAAGGAGTTAAGTACATCACATTACAGTGGTCCATGCGTGCCCGTGTTTATAGCAGCACAGCTCATAAATTGCATGGAAGTGACCTCTATGTCCATCAACAGTGAGGGAATAAAATATATTTACACAGCACGGAGTACTACTCAGCCATAAAGAAGGGCAAACATGAGTCATTTGTAGGAAAATAGATGCACCTGGAGAACTAATGTCAAGTGAAATAAATTAGACACACAAGCTTCAGTAGTGCACGGCTTCTCTTCTATGAGACACACAAAGTATGAATAAAGAGCAAAGTGGAAGAGAGAGAGAGTAGGAAGTCAGGAGGTGAATCCTTCCCTAAGGGAAGGGGATCGAAGGCTGGAGGAGGGGCCGGAGGGGCCGGAAGGGATGCAGAAAGGTAACGGGGTGTTCTGTACCCGGGCAGCGCCACACCGGAGTGTGGACATCGTGTACTGCAGACTTTACTCGTAAAAAGAGGAAGACAATTTCATTACCTAAAGAGACACAGAGAGAGAGAGAGAGACCAGGAAAGCGGCCGCCTGGGGTCCCCAGGCCTGGCGCGGGCCCGTGGGTGGCCGAGAGCCTGTCTCTCCCTCCTCTCTCCAGGCCCTGCCTGCCGGGGTGTGGCCCCCAGTGCCTCCTGTGACCCTGAGGATGGCGGGTCTGGGCGCCCCGCTGCCTGGGCGTCAGGGAGGGGGTGGAGCCCCTGCCCCAGCGGGCCTGGAGGGCACAGAGGGGCGCAGAGGGCTGGAGACCGGAGACGCACGGAGGAGGAGGAGGTGGAGGCTGCCAGTGTCTCTCTCTCTCTCTCTCTCTCTCTCTCTCTCTCGTCTCTCACAGCTGAGAGGCTGGCTCCGGGCGGAGGTGACCCAGGAGGCCGCGGGGCCGCCGAGGGCCCACACTATGGCTTCCCAAAGGGCCCAGGCCCCGAGGTGTCACAGGGCAGGAGCAAGGAGACCCCACGGTGACGCAGGCTGTTGGAGAGGTTTGACAGGTCGGAGTGGGCAGGATGGCCTGGGCCACGGGCAGCCCCTCTGTCCTCAGCGAGCAGCAGGGCCTGGGTGACCGGGCTTGGGGGACCACACTTGGTGAGCAGGGCCCTGAGTGCCCACCGCAGCTGCAGAGCCCGGCTTGGGACTGGTGGCCTTCCGTGGTGACTGCGGGCCCCTGCTGCCGCTGACCCTCCAACAACACAACGCCAACGCTCGTGAAGTGACCTGGCGGGAACCAATCCAATTCCTCTTTCTGTGTCGTTACGCGGCGGCGTTGTGCGGGGAGGGGGGCTCAGCCAGCAGTGTCCCTGGGCAGTGTAGGAAGTCACGCTGGCTGTCAGAGGGGTGGGGACCACACCCGCAGGGCGACCTGCCGCCTGCCTGGACTCCCTGTCGCTGGTTTAAAATGAGGTCCTGGGCCCGGGCCCATCCCTGTCACCCTGGGAGCCACCGCCTGTCTGGCGTGGTCTCCCCTGGGTCCCACCACTGAGTCTTCCCGCTCCACCCCAGACCGTTTATTCCGGACAGAGGCCCGGCCTGGGCGCAGGGCCTTCCGCAGGGAACCGAAGTCCCCGGTCCCCAAGGCAGCTGAGCAGCCACCTGTGTTCTGATTGCCACCCGGGGCCTGGCGGAGAGCTCGCTGCCAAATCATTTCACAGCCGCACACACGTGGGCTCGGGCGGTTTCCTGCTGCCTTCTGAAGGAAGTAACTGGTCACGCATCTGTCCAAAGTCCCCCGGGAGGGACACAGCTCCCAGGAGACTTCTGAGCTGTCACGAAACCCTCCGGCCAGCTGTCTGGTCCTGATGTGGAAAGCAGGAAGAGGCCAAATATAAGTAAGTTAAGGTAGCTGTAATCCCAGTACTCAGGAGGCTGAGGCAGGAGGATTGCTATGAACTCAAGGCCAGCCTGGGCTACAGTAAGTTCAAGACCACCCTGGAATACACAGCAAGACCCTGTTTCAAAAAAATTACCAACAAATTCTCTAGATTGCCTGGTTTGCCCCAGATTGGATTGATCTGGTGAACATGAAGATCGTTGTGAAAAATGAACGTAAGGTTTTTGTACCTTCTAAAGGACTCGGGCCAGAGTTACACCTGAGAGGACCCCTGGACAGCTGCCTTCTTTAAGGCTGTCCCCTTCTCTTATCTCTTCTCTGTCTTTGGCCCAGGGAACCCCCAGTTCAGTGGTTCTGAAACTCAGCTGGCCCTGGGGATGTGTGAAAATTCCCTCATCCCTCACCATTCAGGTAGAGCCTCAGGTCTGACCCCTGGCAGGGACAGATAGGGGACATTTCCCGGCTGTCACCAATGCCCACAGAGATCCATCTGCTTCTCCAATTGAAAAATAAACAGAAAAAAAAATTCCCCGGGTATAGAAGAAATCAGTGAAATTTGGATTGTTTGAGAATTCACTCTGCGCAGTGAACTCGCGGCCCAGGGCACCCGGACACACCCGAGGACTCCGTTGCCACCCCAGAGTCCTGCTGCGGTCTGACCTCATTTCCTGACCTGGTGGCGCTTGGCAACCGCTTCTGCATGCCACGTGCTCCTGCCAGGGTCACGGGGTGCACAGGGAACCCCAGAGTCACCGGAGACCACACAGAGCCACGCCTGGGCACCGGACTTCTCATGTTCCCAGGCACTCGACGACTCCAAAGGATGAGAACCCCCGACCTGCAGTTCTGAGTCTGTGCGGTCAGCTGCTGCTCCATTACACCTCAACCCTTTACTTTGCATTCAGTTCCAACCACGCCTTCTTTTAATTTTAGAAAACCGCCGACAACAGTCTGGAGACCTCCTCCCCTTGTCCTGTTTTCTCTCATCCTAGAACCCCTTCACAACTGCGCGTGGGAGCCTCTTACTCTGCTCCTAGTATGATTTCAGCTCCTCCCATGGTTTCCGCTTCTTTGCCTTGCCCATTAGCATTAATTTCTTGCTACAATCTTTCATTTCATTAATTCTCTCTGCTACTCTGACCACTCTTCAGGGTTCTACTGTTCATTAAGTTGTTTCTCTTGATCTTTACAGTTTTGCTTTCAGGATTTCCAAACAGTCATTTTTCTTTTCTTTTCCTCCTCCTCCTTCTCTTCTTCCTCTCCCTCTTCTTCTTCCTCCTCCCTGCGTTTCTGCAGTACTGGGCCTCACGCACGCTGGCCAAGCCTTCTCCCCCGAGCCACACCCCTAGTTCTACCCGCTACTCGATTTTTAGCTGTCCCTGTGCTTCACAGCGTCCCTCGGTTGTTTTTCTGACCCTGCTGTTGCCCTTGTCCTGTGCCCTTGAAGACGGCATACAGTGAAACAGCCCCGCTGATGTTGGCCCGTTATTCAGTGTCCTCAGGGACCTCCCCCAGGCGGCTGCACGTCTGGAACAGTTTTGAAAGCACTTTCTCTTCTCTCAGGCTCTGAAATGCTGTCCTGCGGCCGCCTGTTATTTGGTTTGTTCATCCCTGCTCTTCTTTCTCTTACCCAGTGTGCCTGGCGGCTCCGCCCTGGCCCCCTCCTGAGGTCCAAGGGGGTCCAGCCTTGTGGTCACGCCCAGGCCCTGCTCCGAGGGAGGGCGGCCCCAGCTGCTGCACACACGGGTGCACGGAGGGAAGATGGTGGTGCCGGAAGATGAGAGTCCTGAGCCTCTGTCCCCCCCATTTCTAACCCCTGACAGTCTTCTCAGAATAGCTTTGTACATGAAGGTACTTTTAAACACCTAAAACAGAAAACACTATTCAAGGCGACTAAAATAAAGAGATTTGCTGGGTGCAGAGCACATGTCTGTAATCCCAGCACCCTGGGAAGCTGAGGCAGGAGGATCAAGACTTGGAATCCAACCTGAGCGACTTAGCGACTTAGCAACACCTTGCTTCAAAACAAAAACAAGAAGTGCTGGACTGTAGCTCAGTGCAAAAGCCCTGGGTTCAACCGCCAGTACCCACCTCCCAAAAGAAAAGAGAGAGAAGAAAAAGGAAGAATAAAAAGGAGAAGGGCAGAGAAGAGGGTATATTTGGTGCTCTGTAGGCTGCAGAGGAGCCCGAACACTCAGAAGAGAGGGGAAGAGGCCGCCCCTCCAGAGAGCAGCCAGTCCTTTCCAGAGTCCCTAGCCCGCCTCCTTCGGGTTCATTGGCCTTCATTGCCCACCTGTCCATTTCTGAGCCAATCCCTGGCCACTAGGAAAATGAGGTGTGTTGATTGGCTTAGAACTTGAATTTCTGACCAATTGCTAATAAAGGAAGCAGAGTTTTCTATGATTGGTTGACACTCTCTGGTCCTGAGATCCATCCTCCAATCACAGGGGTGCTGCTGCAGGAGGCGTGACTAGGAAACCTCTCCATTTTGTGAGAATATCGTGAAGCTGGCTGCATTTCTGTGACGATGTGCTTTGCTGTACAGTTTCCAGACTTTCCCAGATCAGAAGTCGCTTGCTACTGTGGCTCCGGCTAAGACAGCCGCCGTGACGCGCACCGCCCTGGTTTCCTTACCTCTGACCCAACCAAGGTAGACGCAGCCAGCCGGGAAGACCGGAGGCGCCCGTGTGTCCCCAGCACTCCTGGGGTCCCTGGCCGGCTCTGGGCAGCGCTCTGAGGGGCAGCAGGAGCCGTCACACAGGGAGCCCGTCACTCTTCCCGTGGATCTGGACGCTGACGCGAGTTTTGTGTCAGGACGCCTCGCTCACGTCCTTTCTCTGTGAGAAGAGAGGCAGCGGCCGGGGGCAGAGCCGCGTGCCCAGCGAGGCTGCTCTACCCTGTCCCCCATCTTTCCTGCCTCCGTCCTCAGACCTGAGGCTGAGCACGCTTCCCGGGGCGTCCTGACTCAGAGCGCAGGACGAGGTGTGTGTGTGTGTGTGTCTGTGCCTGCGCGTCTGGCATGCATACACAGGAGCTGAATACGCATGCGTGTGGCATCACGAGGATGAACACACGGAGGGCACGTGTGTACACGACTGCACACTTCCCTGTGCCTTCACCCCTGAGCTCCTGGAAACGAGAAGTCACTTAGGATTTGCACGAACTGTGGAAGCGGCCCCAGCCCCGCGGGGTCCGGCCCAGCCGCAGACGTCTGTCTGGAAGGTTCCGGAAGCGCAGATGAGCAGCAGTGCCGCAGCCTTCAGGTGCCTCATTAGAAAATCCTCGGCCGGCAGAGGCCGTGGCGGCCTCCCGCTCGAGCCAACCGCAAAGCCCAGAGCAAACTGAATGGACAGTAACGAGACTCAGGTCTGCGCGGAGCGGGGCCTCCGCCACGGCCACCTGACGCCGACAGACGACGCGTGAGCCCCGCGCTGCAGGGTCCTGGTCCCGGGTAAAGGGCCCCCCAGTGCCCTCCTCCAGAGGACCAGGTTGTCGTGCATTTACGTTCCTATGAAAATCTCTCTTCTTACGAGGCACGCTCACACTTTTTAACTTAGCGTTTTTAGTGTGAAATGTACCGCTGCTTTCCCTCCCACCCCCACAACAAGCAAGTCTGTCTTTCCAGCAAGCCCAGTAGCCTGAAGTGACCCTGGCTGCGCTTGGCGGCTGCTGCCAGCGAGTGGCCACCTGGCTGAGTCACCCAGAGAAGACAATGGAGGAAAGCAGCGGCGGCCTCGGGGACGGAGCCCGGAGGTGTGGCCTCCCATTCAGAGGCTCCAGGCGTTAAGGAAGCAAACCGGGCCGGCAGGAGCGTGGCTGAGCTGTGTACATTCACCTACAAGAAGCCGGAAAAAGGAACGATATTCTGATGTTACCTAAACAGAGACTCACAGCTGGGGGCAGCGTTCCGGGGACAGGGTCCGCCGGAGGACGGTCAGCCGGCAAGAAGGCAGCGTCTCGCCCTGACTCAGGAATGGGGTGACAGCAGGCATACGGTGTGAGGGGTTCCCAGGCACCGGCCTTGTTACCCCGGGCCCGGGAGGAAAGTTACCCAGTGAGGTGGACTTTGTGTATAGTGTATCTGATTTTTAATGCCTGTAATGAACTCAGTAAATTTTATGTCTTGTGTTTTAAGTGAATATCTCCCTCTTCAATCAGTGTCGTTAAATTTTTTATGGATTTCAGATTCCTCTGGTGGAGACATCAGCTCTGTCCAGAGACGCGTGGTGGCTCTGGGCACACAGCCAAAGGATGCTGGGCTGCCGGTGGCTTTTCAATGTCAGTAAATTGACAACATGTTATTTTTTTTTACTTTTCTTTTTCTTATTTTCATTTTCCTTTTTCCTTTTTTTTCCCTTTCTTTTCTTTTTGAGACAGGGTCTTACTATGCAGAGCAGCTGACCTTGAACTCATCAAGTCACCCAGATTGGCCTCAAACTCAAGGCAGTTCTCCTGCCTCAGCCTCCTGGATCCTGGACTTAAGGAATGCACAGCCATGCCCAGCTTCTGGGGCCCGTTTCAAACCAGGAGTTATGTCACATTCATGGGACATCAATCTGCACGGGGACAAGACCCTGAGAGTCACCCTTTGCTGTGGCCCCTTGGAGGTAAAAGTTCTTGGTGTGGGCTCACCGGGCTCAGGGAGCTTAGAGTCCTCCTGACGTCTGGGTGCTGCCCCCAAGGGTGCTGACCTAAGTGGTCCAGGGTGAGGCCAGGTCTCCAGAGACTGGAGAGGGAGGCCCAGTGGGTTCTCTGGTGCCAGGGCTGAGGGCTGCGCCCTGGGGTCCACTGGAGGCGGGCAGGTGGGAAGCCAGGTTCCCTCTCTCTCTCTACCCCAGCCCCAGCTGTACCTTCAGCTCCTACAACCTGCTACTTAGACACCTCTCACAGATGTGACCTTTAACAATCGGACATTTTAGATAGATTTGCACTGTCTTTCATGGCACCCGGACCCCTGCCCCCGGCCTTTTGCAGAGTGCCAGGCGCCGTCCCCTCCAGCCGTCAGAGGTGGACGCGGCTCATCTCCTCCCTGCCGATGTCTCTGAGCGGCACCCACAGGGGCTCCAGGCTCGGGGTCACAGCCTGGCGAGCTCCCGTACCCGGGAAAAGCCACGGTCAAGCAGGCGCTCGCCTGGCCCATCTGACCCACCTCCAAGCTCAGCAGCAAAGTCCAGAGCTGACCACACACCACTCCAGGACAGTGGCCTCTGCCCTCGTGGTCATGGTCACTCCCGACACCGGCTTCGAGACAGAGGAGGTCCTTCCTGTTGCCAGCCGGGGAAACGATCAAATCCGAAATTCCGAGGCTGCTGTCTCCTGCGGTCACTTCTGCCCCAAAACAACACTGGCAACCTGCGAGCCAAATCGTCTAAGTGGGGGCCCCCCGGATTGGACGCTGACATCGATGGATTTTATCTGAAAGTTAAGGAGTCCTCTTCCCTTGCTTTCTTTACAAGGCCTGATCAAAAATACGGTGACTGCTGCTGCCACGCGCCGTCCAGCAGAAAGGCAGCTCGTGAGAACACGACGCTGCGTCCTCGTCCCCCTGCTCACCGGATCTGGCCCCTTGTGACTTCCGGCTCCTCCCCAAAGTCAAAATGGCCACGAGAGGGAAATATTTTGAACAGACCCAGGACATCGAGGCAGCCAGGACAGCGCAGCTAAAGACCCTCAGGAAAGAGGACTCCGGAGCTGCTGCAGGAAGCGGCCAGGACGATGGGTGTATGGTGAGGAAGATTCACGGCCCCGTGTTACTGTAGCATATTTTTAAAGTTTAAACACGCACAGAATATCTGGATCACACCTTGTGTACCGGGAAGCTGACCGAGCCAGAGCCCGGGAGGAGCGCACGTGGCCAGGGCGTCTCGCATACACTGTGCATTCAGGCGTTTCTGAGTGCGCCCTTCCTGCCACTCCCGCGCCCGGTCCTCTCAGGTTCTCCTGGTGGCACAGGGCAGGTGGCCCTGGCCCGCCGGGGTCTGGGCACGGTGTGAGGAAGCAGAGCTGGGGTCCGCTGGGAAGTGACTTCCTCCTCCTCGGCAGCTGAGGTGGGATTCCTGGCTCACTTGATGAGGCGCGCAAATGGCTCCTGGAACACTTCTGCACCACGGTGCCAGGTGTCCCCCGAACCCCAGTTCAAGAGGAAGTTTTGCGTTGGAGCCAAGGAGAGGCGAGGTGTCCTGTGCACTCAGCAGGAAGGCTGTTTTTTAAAATAGCTGTCAGGCTGGGCGAGGTGGTGCATGACTGTAATTCCAGGGCTTGGGAGGCTGAGGCGGAGGATTGCGGAGTTCAAGGCCAGCCTGGACTATGTGATGAGGCCCTGTCTCAAATTTAAAAAGCAAACAAACAAACAAACAAAACCAAAACAAAATAAATAGCTGTCAAAAGGAATAAGCAAAGAGTGTGCTGCTCAAAAATGTAGTTTACCAGCATTGATAGAATGAAGACAACAATTGTAATATTTTTCCAGATGTGTGATACTGTTAGCTTTTTAATGTGCTCTTTATTCTCATAAATAAACATCTACTTTTGGCCTGCTCTGTGGCTATACCTCGGCACCCCATATTTCGAGGATCCCCCTCTGAAGTGTTGGGGCTTCGCTCTGCCTGAGCCACGTGGCCTTTGTGAGTATCCCTCGTCCTCCAGCAACCCCGAACCTCTGCCCCCACGCCTGCCCTAGTCTGGCGCTGGTCTGGGTCTTGTTCTGAGCCTTGGTTTGCTGCTGTCTTTTCCCCTCAAAACCCCTTCAGATCTCTGTCACTTCAGGCAGGATAGGGGTGTCCCCCGAATCGCCTCTCTGCCCAGCTGGGACCGAGGGGACTTGGAACCTGAACCCCACTGTGCTGGCTGGGCACACGGGCGGCCCAGGGTGCGAGCTGAGGAGCTCCAGCGAGTCCCCTCCCCCAGCTCCTCCTGCCCGCTCCACAGGCGTGTCCTGTCCAACTGGAAAAACCAGGCTCGGGTGGCCACAGGCCGGTGACCGGTGACCACAGGCAGGTGGCAAGTGGAGAGCAAGGGCTTCCAGGTGCAGGTAGGGAGGAAAGAAGCCGGAACAGCCAACGCGGGCCCTCGAACCCCGAGATCCCAGAGGGTCGGGCCAGGCTGGGTCTGCACAGCATGTAGGGGCGCGCTGTCCCCACTCCTGCTCTCACAGCCTGGCTCCCGCTGTGACGCGACCCCCTCTCAGCACGGAGCCGTTCTTCTGACAGCCTGGACCCCCGAAGCTCTTCCCAGTGGACCCAGCCCTGGCCGAGCCGGCCCCTGACCCCCATCTAAGCTCTGTGCTCCAGCCAGAAGCAGCATTGGACACCAGCCTCTGCGTCAGTGTCCTCTGGGGACGTGATGGGGACCGAAGGCTGCCTGCCCTGAGCCACAGTTCAACCTGCTACAACTCACGAGTCAAACCTTTTCATTATGCTTCCACCCTAAGCACCATTTTTATTAGAATGATTATCGTGAGTAGCTGGGAATAGTGCTGCACACCTGTTTTCCATTACTCTGGGAGGCTGAGACAGGAGGACCATAAATTAGGGCCCAACATGGGCGATTTAGCAACTTAGAGAGACTGTGTCTCACCAAAATAAAAATAAAATAGGGCTGGGGATGTAGCTCAGTGCAAAGACCCTGGGTTCAATCCCTAGCATTGCGGGGGGAGGGGGGAGGATTGAGATTATGTAGTAGAATTAGTGTCACAATTTATATTTTTTAAAATATCTCATTCCATCCAAACTTGTTTCCCACCGTTGCTCTTGAGGCAGAGACGTGTCCCCCACTCCTGATGAGGGGCTGATCCTGAGGAGGGGACCCAGGCCGGGTTCCTTGCTGGAGCAGGGCCCCCGCTGGGGATCTGCGCCCCGGGAGTCCTGCCTGCTGGGCGGTGCTCACCACGACCTCCCTCTGCAGTCGCCAGCACAGCGATCCCTGTGGAGGGGTCAGGGGCTCACGGTGGCCGCGTCCACACTGAGGAACCCTCAGGCCGACTGTTCCAGCGCGGGGACACCCGAGCATGGCCTGCGCCAGCTGCCCGGGTTCCCCTGGGGAAGGGCCACCTCCCTGGGAGATCTGAGACCTGGCCCTCAGCCCACCGCAGGCCAGCCCTTGGGGGTCCCTTCCCATTCCCCAAGCCCGGAGACCACTGCAAACGCTGACGGGACCCCCGGCCTCTGCTCCACCTCCGACCCCAGGACACCAGTCTCTCTGCCGGCAAAGCCCAGATACCACATTTCCTAAAGTCTGTGTGTGGAGAGAGCAGGATGTAAAATAAAATGTGGAGACAGTACATATACCACACCCCCACACACATATGCAGGCACATGCAACATATACATGTGTGCATACATGCACGTGTAGACACATACACGCATGCACTTGTGTGATGAAGGTTCAGACCCTCGTGACTGGGTCACAGCATTCTGTCACTTGGCTGAGGTCCTTAGACCTAACCTGCAGCCTGTTCCTAGCCAGAAAGCCCTTTTTTTCTTTTTCTTCGAGAGAGAGTCTGGCTACGTAGTCCAGGTTGGCCTTGAACTTGGGACCCTTCTGCCTCAGCCTCCCGAGTGCTGGGATGACGCGTGTGCACCACCACACACGGCTCCTGGCTGGCTTTTAACAGCATTTCCTTGCTAGATCCCCCAATCTCGGTTTCTAACGCCTAAACCCTAGAGCCTCCTCCCTCTCTGATTCAAGATGGAACTGACGCCTCAAATCTCACACCAGGGAGGGTGCTTGCCCTCCTCCCCCAGCTCTGCCAGGCTGCTGTCGAAGTCCGACAGAAACCCAGGGAGGGGTCCCCGAGAAAAGAGCTTTCACCGGGGATTTTACGGGATGTACAGGCACCCCCCGCCCCTGGATAGAGCGAAGGTCAGGGCGTCCTGGGGACCCGGGGTGCAGGCGTGACCAGCTCTGGCAGTGCCTGCTCTGGGCACAGTGGTTGCCAAGAGGAAGTCTTGTCCGGGACCGGAAGCCGGCTCCGCCCCCTGGCTGGGCGCTCCTGAGCCCTGCGCTGTGGCCCTGGCATCTCTCCGCTCTAGACGGGATGAGGGTCTGTTTCTGTCACCCTCCCTCCAGTGGGGACACTTGCGCCTCCCCCTGCCCCCGGCTCCGTGTGCCCTGGCCTTTGCGGGGTCTCCCTTTCCTTTGGAGTGTCGGGGTGTTTACTGCTCCTCTCTCCGCACGCGTTTGCTGGGGCGGCAGCGATGAGAACGGCACCCGCCCTCTCTGCCCTGCTGGGCCCGGGCGGCAGAGTCGGCACAGGCGTGGGGGGCGGCCCTGCACCCTCTCCCCAGGCTCCTACGCTAGGCCGGGGTACAGAGGTGCTCAGAGGTGCCCGCGTGGTGAGCCGGGCCCAGCCCTCCGAGGCTGAGCCCCGCCAGCCCGACCCGCGGAGCTTGAAAGAGAGGCAGGGAAGTGGCTGGAGCGCGAGGGTGCCAGGAAGAGCAAGGAGCGGTGAGCCTGGGTCGCCCACAGCAGCCCCTCAAGTCCCCAGGGGTGAGCGGGGTTCCGCCCCAGCAGGGCCGGGAGTGGAAAGAGGATGACGGCGGAGTCTTCTAAAGTCCACGCTTTCATTTCCGGCCCCTAGGCACAGATTCGTGTCAAAGGACATCGAGACACAAAACTGGCTCCACCCCAAGATCTGTGCAGAGCACGGCCCGGCCCTCAGGTTCGGCTCCGTCCCCTTCCACCTGCAAGTGTCCGCACCTTCCTGTCCGTGAGGCCTGGGGGAAAGCCGTCCTGCTCAGTCTGTGCCTCAGGGTGACCAAGGTGAAAGGCCCCTCCTGCGGGTGCACAGTGTGCGACCTGGACCACCACACAGGGCAGCCCCGGGTGGGGATGCAGGTCTGTGTCTGGTGAGCCTCGCCCCGGCCCTAGACTGCTTTGCAGTGGTGTGAGTTCTCTAGTCCTTGGAAGAGAGCCTCACATCGGCTCAGCTCCTTAGAGTTTTTGGTTAATTTCATCCTCCACAGTCCAGATCTAGGCTCCAGTGCCAACCCGAGGAATAGAGGAAGTCACCCTGGGAGGAGCGATCGCTTTGCAGAAGGGCTGGAGCCCCAGGGTCGCTCTGACCCAGCCGCCCACGCTGCCCTCCAGTGGCAGGGGGCCCTCGCCCTGTGCCCGGTGCCCCGAGTCTCCAGGCTGAGCTCTGTCTCTGCCGCGGGGACCATGGTGACCACATTGGCCCCGCCAGTCTTTCCGCCAGCACTCCCTGCCACCCACGGCCCCTGACGCTGTCCTGGGGTCCTGGCGTCCACAACCGCTGGGCGCTCCTCGGGCGCAATGCCCCCTGCTGTGTGTCTTCACCATGTGACAGGCCCGGCCTCCTGCTGCAACTCATGGGTGCAGGACCCTGGGTCCCCACTCTGGGCTTTTTGAGGATATTCAAACATAATTTTCACTTGGTTGCTTTTTATGCTGATTGCAGCTGATTTCTTTTCTAATTTTCTTTTCTTTTCTATCGGCAGTACCGGGATTGAGCCCAGAGCCTGCACACGGGGTTCCATCTCCTGTTCTTTTTAAAATGTTTTATTTCAGAGACTGGGTCTCCCTAAGTCACTACGCTGCCCAGGTTGGGCTGGAAATGGCCATCCTCCTGCCTCAGCCTCCCAGAGTGTGCAGATGATTTCTGAGGGCTGTGGAGGTAGAGGAGGAAGTAGTTCTTCTTCTTCTTTTCTCTACAGCAGAATTATTTGCTGGTTTTACAACCGGGAAAGAAAGACTTTTATGACCTGGCACGGAACCGCTGCTGCCCTTCTTTATGAGTTTTCTTGAGTCACGCTGATGAGTAAGTAAACAGCACGGCTGGTTACACAACCTGCGCGCGGTCATCAGACGGGGCCGGGGCCCAGGTCACAGCCCATTGGGAGCCTTGGGGACAGCAGAGGCCGGGTGGGGAGTGAGGCGGGCAGGACCCAGTGCGCCTGGGGCTGATTAGTGTCGGGTGTGGATTGCACCCTGCGGGGACTTTCATGAAGGTGAGGGTCCCCGGTTTCGGGGACCCACTGCTGTGCTCCCCCCAGGGCACCGGTGGAGCCCGGTCCATGTCCTCTGCCTTGCCCAGCTCAGGTTCTGTAGGCCGAGACGTCAGGAGGCAGCCTGGCACTGGGGCACCGGCTCGTGGCAGCCATACCGAGGGTGCCCGCTTGGTCACTCCTGCTCTTCCCAGAAAGCCACTAGCACCGTCGTGACAGTGCCCCCTCATCGAACGCTCACTGACCCTGAGGTCCCACCTCCAGGTGCCACTGACCGGGGAACTTGGGGACTTGGTTCCCAGCCCTGGAATTCGGGGTGGCCCTGGAACCACACAGAGGGGCTTCCGGGGTTTCCACGATGCTCAGGGAAGTGTCTGTCCGCTGTTTAGGGACACCAGGGTGAAGGCCCTGCCAGGCCCAAGCCTCGCGCGCGGGATCGACCCCCCTGAGCTCTGCTGCGTGCGCCGAGGCCCCAGGGAGCGGCTCCCGGAGGACCTGGCTGCTGGCCAGCAGCGCCTGTGGTCCCGTCGAGCCCATCTGGGGCCCCGCATGGCGGCAGGAAGTGGGCACCGGAGCTGCGAATGCCGGAGGGGAGTCCGCAGCTGGTCCCGTCCGAGTCCCGGGCACAGGACGTGTCCTGGGGCAGAGCTAGGGGCAGGTGGAGGACCCACCAGGCCGGCGGGGCAGGGGGACCACAAACGCGCCCCGCCACCTTCACAGGCGGCGCTCGGATCTCGAGGCACCTGGGTCCCCACCAGCGTGCCGGGGATGTGGGAATTGTCGCCAGCTCCCGATTCGGCCCGCCGCCGGCCTGTCCACCTCAGGAAGAGGACGACACGCGGCCGGCAGAGGCCAGGCACAGGGAGTGGGCAGGGCCTCCCCGTGCTCCCCACGCTACCCCGGACCCCTGTTCCTCGCTCCTCTTCCCTCTGGGTTTTGGAGCAATGGGGTGCAGAGGACTCGGGGTCCCTGGGAACAGAGGAGCTTGGTGTCAGGGTCTCCCCCAAGCCCGTGCCACTGTCTCTGGGCGGGAAACCTGTGCACCCGTCCAGCAGGAGGGCGTGTAAACCTCGGCCGGGGACGGCATGGGCTCAACAAAAGGGCATTGTTCATTTTACAGCGGAGCCGTGGAGACCAGCCTCGGGGCTCGCCCCAACCGCAAGACAACAACCCGGAAATCATTTCCTCGTTCAAACTGGGCCCTGCGTTCACCTGAAGAACTTGCTGGGACCCCCGGCAGAGGACCAGTCCTGCCTTTCCAGCAGTGGTGGCAGACTGGGGACCTCGCCTCTCCCTCGGGGCCACGGCCAGAGGCCCTCGTGCCACCTTGGTGAGGGGCAAACTCTGTTCCCTGCCTTTTTAAGAACCTCAGTTTGCTTTTTTTTTTTTTTTTTTTGGTCGGTATTGGGGATTGAACTCATAACCTTGCACCTCCCAGGCAGGCGCTTAAGCTACTGAGCCAAACTCCCAGCGCTAGTTTTTTGAGGCAGAGTTGAAGTATGCATTTCGGGCTGGCCTTGTGCTCACGTTGTAGCCCAAGCCGGCCTTGAACTCACAACACTTCTCCTACCTCAGCCTCCTGAGCGCTGGGATTAAAGGCGTGCGCCACCACGTCTGGCCAGTTCCCTGACTTTTTAGGAACCTCAGTTTGCTTTTCTGATGCTGAGCACCTGTGAGAATCCTGGAGTTGGGTGACATCAAAACGAAGCACAGAATTCTCTCCTCCATTTTTTAATTACGTTGATTAATAATTAATTAATGTTTATTTTTGGTTTTTTGAGACAAGGTCTCACTGTGCGATTCAGGCTGGCCTTGAACTCATGATGGAGCCCACACTGGCCTTGAACCTACGGCGATCCTCCTGCCCCAGCGTAATTTTTACTTTAGACATCAGTCTGACATGGGCCGTGGCCTGGGGCTTTTCTGGACATTCCCGTGGGAGTTTCCGAGCACTCTGGAAGAATCTTTTTGGGGCGCACACATGGGAGTGGGATTTCTGCACGAACCTTGCGTTTTCTTAACATTTCTGCGCAATGCTGAAAAGCTCTTTGCCGTAGTCAGGCTGATTTGGATGGGGCTCCCGGTCCTGGCCCCACGGGTCCAGTGCTGGCCATTCAAAGCATCGTAGCACGGAGCAGACTGCCAGCCTGGTGGGTAGAAAATGGTTACTTGCATCTCATTATGACAAAAATAAATATAACATGAAACTCAGTACTTTCACCTTTTTTGTAGGCTGGAGATTTTGAACCCAGAGCCATTGCACTGAGCTACCTCCCTTGGGTGCCCACCTTTCTAAAACTTTGATGCAAGTTTTTCCTAAATCACTAAGCTACCCAGGCTGGTCTCAGATTCGTGGTCCTCCTGCTTCAGCCTCCCACGGTGCTGGAGTTGCAGGCCTGTGCCACCACACCAGCCGGTTTGGGCCATTTTTAAGTGCAGGGTTCGAGGACATTGTGGTGCAGCCATCACCGTCATCCTCCCCAGAACTTTTGCATCTTCGGAACTGAAGCTCTGTGCCCCTGAGACCGAGTCCTGGCCCCCACCCCAGCCCTGGCCACACCCTGCTCGCCTGGCATCTACACATCTAGGGCGGCAAGTAGGGTATTCGGGGAGGGGGAGTGAGGTGAGGTCAGGCTGGACCCCGAGACTGAGCACGGGTGCCCCCCACGCGCCCTGATCCTTCCCCCCTCGTGCGGTGATAAGTGCGCTCAGTTATGCCCGAAGTTTATCAGTGTTGATTTTCCTCTTGCGGGGTAGTAGGATCATTAAAGCGGTGCGATTTTATTCATCCCGCGACTCGGCTTTCCGGGTTCACTTTTCACTATTTCCTCTCCTTCTGTGTCGTGGCTTCCTCCCGTCCTGCTCCCATGGCCTCAGACGGAGACCCCCACTGGCCGGAGGGAGAGAGGAGACGACGTGGCCTGGTCACTCGCTGAGTCCCCTGAAACACCTGCACCTCCCGGAAGTGACGGCCATGGCCCGAGCGTCCTGGCCGGTCTTTCTCTTAGAAGTGGGCAGATACGCGCTTCTGACCAGTCCCGGAGCCACAGCCAGGCCTGGCCGGCTGGTGGGGGACTCGATGTGAAAACGTGAGTGGGACATTTGGGGAAGAGGTGCACGCTTGGGGCTTCTGAATGGGCAAAGAACCTGAGGCCTCTGAGTCCTGCAAGAGGATTTTAGTAACAAAGCGGACGGGGGAAACCACTCTGCGGACGCCAGTCGGCCTCTCTGTAGCTCTCGTCACCTCCCAGTGGGCTCGGAAGGAAGTGGCCGTGGAGGCGGGGATGGCTGTGCCCATGAGCTCAGCGACATGGACCAAGGCAAAGCTGCCTGTGGCCACCGTCAATCTCTCAACCCACTGGCAGCAGAGACCGACACTGGGTCCCTGAGGCAGCACGGTTCCCGGGGTCATGGGCCGGCGACCCAGTGGCAGGTTGATTACACTGGTCTGGGGCTGTCAGGGAAAGGGCAGTGCTTTGACCTTGAGGGAACGGAGAGTTTGGACACCAATTCGCCTTCTCTGCACATAGTTCCTGGGTCCTACCACGCTCCCCAGCATCCAAAGCTTGACAGAACAGAGGAATGGCCCAGCCAGGGGGCAACTCCTTGCAAGGCTGGGCCACGTGCTCCCGAGGGCTGCGCGTGCTCTGAATCGGGGTCCGGTACGTGGTGCCGTTTCTCCCACAGCCAGCATTCTGGGTCCAGGAATTCAGGGGAGGAGACACGAGTGGTACAGCTCACCATTACGCACAGTGAAATTTCCACTTCCTGTTCTCTGGGCTTCATGCTCTGCTGGCCCAGGAGTCTTTGTTCCGTGGGAAGGAACGGTTCTGCCGAGAGACGTAAGAAAGATCCATTAAATCAGAACTGCAGCGGCCACCACGGCCACCTCCTAGCTCTGACTCCACAGGCAGAGAAGAGCGTTGCCATCGCAGTTGGGAATTCACCCGGACACCGAGGGCACAGTGAGCGCTGCTCCCGATGGAGGCCAGGAGGAGTGGCTCGTGGGCTGAGAGGCCTGGGGCGTCTTGTGACCCAGGTCGGGGCGGCGGCCCTGGGCCCAGACCTTCGGGACTGGGGAGGTTTGAGTCTCCTCGCCCTGACCAGGCGACTGCGGCTGGAGGCAGAGGGGCTCCGATTGGTCAGCGGAAGGAAATAGTTCTAAGCACCAGGAGCGGAAGTGAGACTGACTGTCAGGCGTATCAGCCCTCGTCCTGTTCTGAAGACAACGCGCCGCGTGCTTATTTTCCTTCCTTTCTCATTTCCTGGCCATGCAACGTCAGTCAAGTCGCACTGACTTCACACCACTGTACTAAGCGTTGTTCATTTGACCCCGGGGCCTCGAAGCGATGGGACGTGAAGGAGGGGAGCTAGCATCGCTCCAGGACCTCTCCCCCCGAGAAGGGATCCCCTGGTACCTTTCCGGTTGGGGGCAGGAGAGGTGTGAGTGTCGGCAGAATTTCAGCCTCGTTGCTGTCTTCACTTGGAGGTTAACACGGCTTCAGGAGACCGAGTGGGGGTGGACTCGCTTTACACACCCAGCTGGGGGGCCCTGGGTGCTCTGACTTCGGGGTGTGTCTGAGGGCTGCTCCGGGCGAGGACGGCAGGCGACGGTGTGCAGCGCTCCCAGGAGAGGGAACAGCGTCCCCTCTGCGGGTCGGAGCTGCGAGCAGCCCTCTGCCCCTCCGCTGGCGCTGTCCCGACCTCCTGACCGCAGTGCTCCCGGCCCTCCCTCCGTCCCCTGGGTGTGCACCAAGCCCACGTCTCGGGCTCCCAGGCCTCTGAACCCCGCCTTGGGTTGTCCTGGGTCTGCCGCCCGCGCAGGCTGTGGGACTCATCACCTCCGCCCGGATCCTGCGAAGGGCCTCTTTCTGATACACGTCCTCCGTGTCTCCTATGGATTCGTATTCTTTGGAGAACCGGCCCGTGGTGTCGAAGGCAAGGCGGGAGTTGGGACAGGATTAGACACCCGCCACGTGGTAGACAGGCGGACCCGAGGGTCACTTCCGGCAGGCCCCAAACACACTGCCGGGACAGGAAGAGGCGAGTGGTCACCAACACCCCCAAACCTGCCCCCACCCGAGAGCGCCCGTGAAGCTCTCCTGCTCAGCCTGCAGGACAGCAGGACGGACACGGGGAGGACAGTTGGACCCCTGCGTGGCTGCTTTCCAAGGAGGGACCCGAGGGGGAGGGAAGGAGGCGCTTCCCAGGAAGGGGCCTGCAGGTGGCTCAGGCACCGTCCCCCCACTCCTTGGAAGCACTTCCTGCTAAGCCGTGTGTCAGGCGGGGCGGGGCCCCGGGCTTCGCTCTGCCCTCCTCGCGCTGCCGCAGGTCTGAGGATTCCTGACAGGAGGCTGCGGAAATTCGGTGATTGATGGGCGCGGACGAGAGCGCCTCGGAACCGCAGGACGAACAGCCGGACGCCTGGACTCCCGGGGCAAGTGCAGCCACAGAGGGTCAGAGTTTGCCCGGCGGGTTTGTGTCCCGGCTGGTGGTAAAGGTGACGGATGGAGGGGGGACCTAGGTGACAGAAGCGTCGGGGCGCAGCGGGTCTCCGGGTGGGGAGGCCTTCAGCGAGGACGACTGCAGCTGTCCCGGGACTCACCAGCTCCAGGTAGTCAGCGTGCCCCGGAGGACCCTTTCCGGTGGCTACTCCCGTCTCCCGCAGTGGTGTTTGGGGACCCGGGGCATCCTGAACCCCCGCCCCCGCAGGTGGCCTAGTTGGCAGAGCCCCTGAGGGAGGGAGGAGCCTTCTGGACCAAGGTGTCGCCCAGCCCGCCCACCACCCCCAGTCCAGCCCCCGGGAGGGAGGGCAGAGGCCTGGAGACCCCAGCTCGGCAGGCCGGGAGGCTCCTGGGTGCTGGTGTGATGTCCCCTGGGGCCGCCCCCTGGGTCCTCTCATCAAGGCCACGCAGGTCCTACCGGGGCTCCCATGGAGACTCCTGACTGCCCCCAGTCCCCTCCTCACCCGCGCAGCCAAGCCTGCTTGCGGCGCGCCAGCTCTGGTCCGGCAGCTGGGAAGAATTGAGTCCTTGGGTCCGGAACAGCGTCGCTGGGCCCCTCCCTTGGAGACTCCTCAGTGTCCCTGGAAGCTGCCTCGGCTCAGTTCCGCGCCCGGGGCGTGTCTGGGGGTGTAGCCCTGGCCTGTGGCGCCGCCCCCTGAAGTTAAAGCCGGCTCAGCCCCAGCGGGCCTGGGAGAGGGACCTGGGCTCAGACAGAGGCAGCGGCCGGGAGCGCAGTCCCGCAGCGCAGGTGAGCACAGCGTGGGCTGGCTGGGTCCCCAGGTGAATCCAGGTTGGGGGTCCTGAACCTGGACCCGGGCTCCCCCAAACAACCTGGCAGAGTTGTGGAGCTGAAGCAGGTGTGGGCCGAAGGTGCGCTGGCGCGGGTGGGCAGAGCACCCTTCCCGGGGTCAGGGAACCCCACCCCACTCCACCCCACCTGCCCTGGCTGCTTCCCAGGTATCGCATGGCTGGGCTGGTGGCCCACAGGTCCTGGCTCGTTGGCAGGAAAGGAGGGCACCTCAGGGTTCCCGGGAAAGGCTGGCTCCCCGCTGCCCACCCTCGGTGTCCCCACCTGGCAGCCCGGGTGCGCCCTTTTCTCCAAGGGAAGGCAGGGAAGCTCTTCGGCACTTTCCTTTGTCTCGGGAAAATCTCGGCGGCCGGGTGTTACCTGAACTCCTTCGGCTCCTGCTTCCCCACGAGGTGGGAGAAACTGGAAACTCTGGAGATGTCAGGGCGATAGGCAGGCTGCGGGACGGGACCAGGCCAGACCCGGCCAGGCTGGGCCGGCTCCCCAGGGCCTTGGGGGACATGGACCCATTGGGGCTGAGGTTGGGACTGGTCACTTGGACACCGGGACCCAGAGGTCCGGCCCCAGGAGCCCCCTGGGCCCTCGGTCCACGCCCTGCGGGGGGAGAACACCCTGGTGCTTCTGTCCCCAGGTCTCGTGCTGGGATTTGGGAGAGTGGCAGGTGGCAGCGGGCGTCCTGGGACACCTGCAGCCCCAGGTGAGGACCTGCCCCAAGGTCTGAAAGTCCGTGTGTCCACGCCCAGTGCCCTGGGTGTGGGTGGCCACAGGCACCGGAGGGTGGCAATTGCATGGCAGGAGCCCAGAGCTGGCGTGGCAGGGCAGAGCCTGTGTGCCCTGCCCCAGGGCCCGGCGAGGTGGCCCAGGGGGACCGGCCAGGCTGTGCCTGTGCCGAGTCTGGGGCTCATCCTGGAGGGAGGCGAGTGCGGCGTCCTGGCCCCAGGTGAGCCCGGGGCAGCGTCGCCCCTGACGGACAGACAGACAGACGCGGCTTGGAGGCTGGGCAGCCCCGGCGCAGCAGGTGCCTCGTCCCGAGGCCAAGCCCAGAGCGGCGCCCAGCGCTTCCGTCCCGGGCTCCAGCCTGCAGGAGCCACTCGAGGAGTGGAAAGTTACAGAGGCAGCCGCTGTTTGGAAACCCTCGAGTGAGGCGGGGGTTGTTGACCCAGGTGGAGGTGGGGAAGCCCTGAAGGAAGCCGGCTCCCGGGGAGGAGGGGGCCAGGAGTCACAGCCGGGGTTGGGGGGGAGGGGAAGGGCAGGACTCCTGACTTTCCTGGACAGGTGAGGTGGGGCAGGGACCCGGGGCTCCGCAAGGCGAGCATCCGCACAGGAGTCGGAGGCGTCCTCGGGGCCGGAGCTGGGCCCCATGCCTGTCCCCGGATCCTTCGAGGTCCGCAGCCGAGTGGCCGGCCCTGTGCTCACCGTGGACACTCCTTGGGTCCCAAGCGACCCCCTTCTCCGCCACAAGGCTCACCCCAGCCCGTGGCTGTGCATTGGCTAATGACTGTCTGACCCGTCCAGTGAACCAGGGCACTGGAACTGAAGAACATTTGGCCACTCTGATACCACAGCTCACTGCGGGCCTCGGGGACTCTGGTCCTGCTGGGCATCACTGCCAGCTCTGTATAATGCGCTAGACCCCGTTATCGGGAAACTGAGGCAGATCAGCCGGTAACCTGGGGTGCGTGTGAGTCCAAAGGTCCAAGTAGGCGTCAAGTGGGTCACCGCTGGCACAGGTCTGCTCTCCCCCTCGGCCTCTCTGTCCCGGGTCAGACTGTCACAGCAGGCGGGGAGAGGTGAGTCCCCAGCCCCGCCTGGGCTTGCCGCCCCCGACCTGCGGCCACCGGGAAGTGAAAGCCGGCTGGGGGGCAGACCCTCACTCTGCTGTCCAAGCCCGCAGCGGGCTCCCGGGGAGCCCTGTGGTCCTCACGCTGCGCGCGTCCCAGGAGTCTCCACTGTCTGCTGAGCCCCCGGAAAGGCTGAGCTGGGAGCCCGCGGTGCGGGGGAGCTTCGGGCTGGATGGGAGGAAGGCGGCTGGTTGTGAGAGGCGGTGTTTCGGGGGTCTGAACAGCAGGAAACTACCTGGTTGGTGGGCCGGGAGGGGTTCTGAGGCTTGGGGAGCCCCTGTAGGATCAAGGGGCTGAGTTTGCTGGCCTTTGTGGGTCTGGCTGCTGGGTTACCGTGCACCACAGAACTGAGCTCTGGTGCGGGCGGCCTTGGAAGCCTTGGCTCCGAACCCCGCAGAGGAGGCCTGGTGGGGGTAGGCAGGTGCTCTGCTCCGCGTCGGGGCCTCTCTGCCTGCAGCACCTGGGGCCCTGGAAGGAGCCCCAAGGGCAGCTCCGTGGTCCTCGGGGGTCTTTCTCGTCACCTCGGTGGGTCCCAAAGGAGGCAGAGCTGGACCCAGCCTTGGTTTTCCCAGCAGCCACCAGGTGGGAGGCAGGCGGGACAGAAGTGGCGAGTGTGTAGTGGAGACATCTGGGGACAGCTGGGGCTCCTGGGGGAAGGAGCGATGAGCGGGTGTGCGCAGTGACCTGGGTGGTAAATAGAGATTTTTAAAATTTTCAGTCCTGGAGATCCAGCGCAGGGCCTTCCCACTGAGCTACATCCCAGGTCTGCTTTGTTTTTTATTTTGAGGCGGGGCCTTGTCAAGGAGACAAATTGCCCAGGCTGGGCTTGAACTTGCAACGCTCCTGCCTCAGCCTACCAGAATGCTGGGATTATAGGCGTGCATCACCATGCCCAGCCAAGGTGTGTCCCTTGCCCCATGGACAGGGAGCTGGAAGGGGCTGTGCGTACAAAGTTGAGCTTCAGGCAGGGAGGTGGTGGCCGGGAGGGGCCCAGGTGCGGAGGAGACGAGGAAACCTCTGGACATTGGTGGCAGTGGTGTTCGCGCCAGCACGGTGGGGATGGAAGAATCGGTCGCCTCAGGTGAGAGGCAGAGCGGCCCCGGAAGCGGGGTGGATGTGTGTTGAAACATACATATAATTTTGAGTGTCTTAAAACAATGGAGAAACATCTTTTCGGGTGAGATTGGGCTGGCGGATGAAACAAGCCCGGGCTTTGTTCTGCTCGTTTGCGGGAGGCGCGAGGGCCAGTGTCGGATTCCCGCCCGGAGACTGCTTTCCAAGGGGCTGTCGGGGAGCCGGCCAGCTTACTGCCTGGACTCAGGATGCTGTTTTCTAGAGATGGGGGTTTGGGGGTTCACTCTGTGGATTCTGATTACAGAAGACATCCTGAAGTGCTAGAGCCGCTGGTGGGCATATATTTCTAACGGGTTGGAGTGATGTTATAATTATTATTTTTGAGATGAAGTTTTACTAAATTGCCTTGGACTTATGATGACCCTCCTGTCTCAGCCCCCTGAGCAGCTGGGACTAAGGTGTGTACCAGCCGGCCTGGCCGGTGGTGACCTCTGCCTGGAGCTGGAGCCCAGAGCCGCTCCAGGAGGTGCTGGAGCCTGGGCCCCTCAGACTGTGTGGAGGTTTGAGGGACTTGCTGTTTTCCTAGGTAGCCCCAGGCCTTACTTGAACTTTCTTTCTTTTTTTTTCCTTCTCTTTTCTCTTTTCTTTCTTTTTTTTTTTTTTGTCTTTTTGAGACAGAGTTTCACTATGCAGTTCAGAATGGCCTTGAATTCACTTCGTAGCCCAGGCTGGCCTAGAAAATTGTGGTGATCCTCCTGCCTCAGCCTCCGAGTGTGGGATTACAGATGTGCAGCACCACATCCGGCCTCTTGCTTAAACTTTCTAATTGTTGGAAACTTGGTTTCCCTGAATTGAGTCAAAGCCTGCATCTCTGTTAATTCTGATCACGGACCCCGTGTTGCCCTCAGGGCTCCCACAGACCACGCTGAGCCCCTTTCCCACAGCGCAGCCCCTCGGACACGGGGAGAAAAGCCTCCCCAGCCACGGGGTGATTGCTGCCAACCGTTTGATCACAGAGCCTTGGGACCCACTCTCCTGCGTAACCCCGACAGCAGCCCTGCTTGCCTAGCACCTCTCGTCCAACTGCCCTGGGCAAGCCCCGCAGCCTTAGCCAGTGGCTCAGGGAGTGTTGAGGGTCCCCTTGAGCAGCCTGGGGCCCCTCTGTCTCCCCGCTGTGCTAGGTGTGCATCCCGTGTCCAGGTCCCCTGCCCCAGCTTGGGAGGCTGGTGACACCCAGCTGTAGGCTTCCCATCTCTTGTTCAATTTCTCATTGCTCATTCGGCCACTGGAACTCAAAAATATTTGAACACTTTCTTTGCGTGGTACAAAGCTCGCTACAAAATAGGAGACCAGACCTGGTTCCTGCTCTAAAAAGTCTGTAATCTCCTTGGGATAATGAGGCATTCATGGAGCGAGAAGCTTGGACGTTACAGGCAGGCCCGTCCGAGTCTCTCCCTCTCTCCCCCTCTCCCCCCCTCTCTCCCTCTCCCTCTCTCTCCTCCTCTCCCTCTCTCTCCCTCTCTCTCCCTCTCTCTCCCTCTCTCCCTCTCTCTCCCTCTCTCTCCCTCTCTCTCCT
>RJWM01018088.1:0-41868 GCA_004363535.1 Dasyprocta punctata | reverse complement strand
AAACTCAGGTACTTATAGATTCACTGTTGAATTCTACAAGAAATTTAGAGAAGACCTAATACCACTGTTCAGTACAGTTCTGGAGACATTAGCCAGAGCAATTAGACAAGAGAGGGAAAGGAAAGGAATATGGATAGAAAATGATGAAATTAAATTAACATTATTTGCTAATGACATGACACTCTACAAAGAAGTTCACAGAAATTTCACCAAAAGACTCATAGAATTAATAACCAAATTTGGCAGCATAGCAGGACACATGCTATATATGCTAAAGTCAACACTCATAAATCGGTAACATTCTAGTATGCAAATAACAAACTCACTGGGAAATTAGAAAGGCATACCTTTCACAATTGCATCAAGAAAAATGAAATATTTAGGAATCAATCTAACAAAGGAAGTGAAAGATCTGTACACTAAAAACTATGGTACTCTGAGAAAGGAGGTGAAAGAGAATAACAAAATGGAAAGATATCCCCTTTTCTTGGACAGTCAGAACCAATATAGTAAAAATGCCCATACTCCCAAAACTGCTAAACAGATTTAATGCAATCCCAATAGCATGCTTCACAGAACTAGAGAAAAAAATCTTAAAATTTATACCAAATCAGAAGAGACTTAAAATAGCCAAAGCAATTCTGGGCAACAAAGGTAAAGTAGGGGCATCACAATCCCTGATTTGAAGTCATATTACAAAGTTACTGTGGTAAAAATAGCATGGTTGTGGCAAAAAAAACAGACCCAAAGATAAATGGATTGGAATAGAAGTTACAGAAACAACTCCAATCACACTCAGCTACCTTGTCTTCGACAAAGGGGACAAACACCTTTCCTGGAAGAAAGATAGCCTCTTTAATAAATGGTGCTGGGAAAACTGGCTTTCCATGTGCCAGAGATTAAACCTAGATCCACATCTCCTACCATGCACTAAATTAAAATCAAAATGGCTCAAAGATCTAAATATTAAAGTAGAAACACCACGTCTGCTGGAAGATAAAATAGGTAAAACTCTTAAAGACCTAAGTATAGGCAAAGACTTTATGAACAAATCCCATAACACAGGAAATACTACAAAGAATCAACAACTGGGCTTTCATCATATTAAAAGCTTTTGCACAGAAAAAGAAACCACGAACAGAGTGAAGAGAAGACTCAGAGTGGAAAATTTTTACCAGCTATTCCTCAGAGAAAGGATTAATGCCTAGGACACATAAAGAACTAAAAAAATCAGACCCTCAAATTTAAAGACCTAATCCAGAAATGGGCATTTGTATTTGTTGTTTGTTTTTGGGGGGAAGGGGTGCCAGGAATTGAATTCAGGACCTCACACTTGCCAGGCAGGTGCTGCACCACTGAACTAAATCCCTAGTCTTCTAAAAATAGGCATTTGAAGTGAACAGACACTTCTCATATGAAGTACAAATGGCAAATAAATATAGGAAAAAATGTTCAACATCACTGGTCATTCGAGAAATGCAAATTAAAACAAAACTAAAAGTCCATCTCATTATAGAAAAAATGACTATCATCAAGGAATCAACCAGTAACAAATGCTGATTGATTTCTTGATTGAAGCTGTGGGGGAAAGGAACCCTTCTCCACTATTGGGAGTGTAAATTAGTACAACTACGGAAATCAGCACAAAGATTCCTCAAAAAACTAAAACCAGAGGTTCCATTTGATCCACTTATCCTCCTGATTGGTACCTTCCCCAAAGAGCTAAAAGTATCTTACTATAGTGATATATGCACACCTGTTGTAGTCAGAGGTTACAAGGAGAACAATTACATACAGGATACAGAATTTATAATACTGTTTTATGATGGTCACACAGAGTTAAACACAAGAAAGTTCAGGAAATCTGTCCACAACACTAAAGACCCAGAATATTCAGCCAAGGGCCTGGACCCACAGCAATATCCTGTGTGAGCCCAGCTGAAGACCCAGAGCCCATGACAATGCCTCCCACGAGTCCAGCTGGAGGTCTAGAGCCCACAACAAGGACTCACGCCAGTGTGTTTTACAGATCTGTGCTGCGAAGGCCCAAAGGTCAGCGGTAGAAGCTAGAAAGTCTATGCCAGCGCGGTGAAGGAGCTGTGCCAGTAGATTGAGGGTTCTGCACTGGAGCCGAGAAGTCACGCTCAAAATAACGACCAGGGCTGCCCTGAAAAGTACCACAGCCACCCTCAGCAAAAATGAGGTCCCGAGCTCCTCTGATGATAACAGTCGAGTACATGCCGGGAAACCAGCACGACAAGCTTCTCCTGGAGATTAAACAGCAAACATCTTCCCCTCCAGAGCCAGGAAGTGATGCTCAATGTAAGGAGCAGAGCTCCCCCAAAGTGAACCACAGCCTCCATCAGCAACAAGGTCCCAAGCTCCTCCGATGATAATGGCTGAATCCATATTGGGGAAGCCAGCATGACGAGCTCCTCCAGGAGAACAAACGGCTCAAAACAGCAACACTTAGGAGAACCCACAATGCCTCGGTTTTCTTCTCCATGTCTCTATTTATGTGGGCAACTTTCCTCAGGTGGACCATCCACACTCGGCACCATGCCAATTTAATTTAGCTGGTGTTAAGTTGACCACCAGTTTTTAATCCATAACAACACCCATGCTTATGGTAGCACAATTTGTAATAGCTAAATCTTAGAAACAGGTTAGTTGCCCATTAACAGATGAATGGATAAAGAAAATGTCAGTTTTATACACAATGAAGTACTACTCTGCCATAAATGAGGACAAACTTGAGACACTTTTAGGTAAATGGATGCACCATTTAACTGAAATAAATTGCACACAGGTTTAAATATCACATTTTTTCTCTTGTGTGAGAAACCAAAAGTATAAATAAGGACCAAAAATGGATAATAGATACTGGGAAGTAAGAAGAAAATATTCAGATGAAGAGAACAAGGTGAGGAGGGAGAAAGGAAGGAAGGGAAAAGGAAAATAAAATTTAGAAAATGGAAACAAACCTTTGGTAAATAAGGAGAGAAAGAAGGACTGAAGGGAGGGGACTGGAATGGGCAAAAAAGAAAAAGAAGAAGAAGACAAAGACGAAGACGAAGACGAAGACGAAGACGAAGATGAAGAAGACGAAGACGAAGAAGACGACGAAGACGACAAAGACGACGAAGACGACGAAGACGACGAAGACGACGAAGAAGACGAAGATGACGAAGAAGACGAAGATGACGAAGAAGACGAAGACGAAGATGACGAAGACGACGAAGACGACGAAGAAGACGAAGATGACGAAGAAGACGAAGATGACGAAGAAGACGAAGACGAAGAATCAAGATATATTATGTACAGGAACAAATTCCATATGGTGAATGTGGTCATTGTGTATAACAAACATGTATGAATAAAAATTAATTTAAAAAAAGAAATTGAAGAAGATACACAAAAAGGGAAGACATCCATGCACATGGGTTATAAGAATTAATGTTGTTAAACTGTGTAGACTACTCTAAGCAATTTACAAATGCAAAGCAATCATCACCAAAATATCAATGGCATTTTTCACAATAAATTCTACAATTCATATGGAACAAAATATCCTAAACATTAAAAGCAATTTTCAGCAAAAAGAACAAAGGTAAAGGTTTCATAATATACTACAAAGTCATACTAACCAAAACAGCATGGTACTGACATGGCAACTGATACACAGACTAATGTAAGAGAACAGTTAACCAGAAATAAACCCATTCATCTCTGCCCAACTGATTTTGGGCAAAGGAACAAAAATGTACCTAGAAAAAGAATAGTCTGGCTCTGGGGAACCTGGATATCCATCTACAGAAGAAATAAACCATATCCCCTATCTCTCTTGGAATATACAAAAATCATCCCCAAATGGATCAAAAAACATAAAACTCTGAAACTACTAGAAAAAAACAGGGAAGATACTTTAAAATGTCATAAAGGCAATACTTTTTTGGATAAGACCCCAAAAGTACAAGCAAGAAAAGCAAAAATAGGTGAAGGAGATTATATCAAAGCAAGAAGATTCCAGCCAGCAAAGGAGAAAAAAATAAAGAGATAACCTACAGAATAGGAGAAAGCATTTTGCAACTATTCATTCGACAAAAGTTTATTGTAATTTCCAGAATAATCAAGAAACTCACTCAGTAGCAAAACAACAACAAAAAAATTATAAAATGCAAAAGTGACCTGAATAAACATTTCTCAAAACATGATAGGCAAGTGGAAAATAAGTCTATGAAAAAATGTTCACCATCACTAATTATCAGGGAAATGCCAACACAACTATCATGTGGTTATCAGTTCACCACAGTTATAGTGGCTATTATCAAAAAGATAAAAAATAAATATTAGTGCAATAGTTAATTTGATGTCAACTTGAATAAGAAATGCCTAGCGATTCAAAAGAGCACAGTTCTGGGGTGTCTGATGTTTGATTTACTGAAGAGGGAAGCCCCACCCTGGATATGGGTGGCACCAACCAATAGGCTTATAGCTTGGATGGAATAAAAAGGGAAAGAAGAATATGTCTGCCCTTTTGCTTCTTCAGAGGACCTCCAGTCTTCACCATTGCTTTTGGACATTTGTTCAGGCTTCTAGCAAAGGCTCTTCAGCCTTCCAACATAGACCCTTTGGCTTTCCAATATGGACTCAGATTGTGCTGGGACTTCCTGGCCTTTGACTTCTGCCTGGACCCTCTGGCTCGCCAGCACACAGACAGCCCTTTTGCATTCTTCCATTCTGGACTCTGCAGGCAGCCATTATAAGTCCGCTTTGTAAACCCTTCATGTATTATATCATATTAAGTCTGTTCCTCCAGTGAACCCCAACTGATACAACTGATAAGGAAACAGTGAAAGGGGAACTCTCATACCCTGTTGGTGGGAATGTAAATTAGCACAACCATTCTAGAAAACAGGAGGTTCCAAAAGCAAAACAAAACAAACACCAAAAACATGAAACTACCAGATGATTGAGCAATGCCACTACTAGGCATATAATCAAAGGAACTGAAATCAACTTGTCAAAGAGGCATGTGCTGTCACATGCTTATTACACCAGTGTTCACAATAACCAAGATGTGAAATCAATGAAAATATCCATTGACAGGTGAATAGATAAGCAAAACACAGTATATGTACACTGTGGTATATACACACTGATGGAATATTATTCAGCCTCACAAAGGAATGAAATTCTGTCCTTCATAACAAACATGGATGGGACACTGATGGCCATTATGTTATGTGAAGTAAGTCAGACAAGACAAATACTGTATATTCTCACTTTGCATGTGCAAGGTAAAGCTGAACTCAGTAAAATAGAGAATAGAATAGTGATTACTAGAAACTATAAAAGAGTGTATATGTGTGCGTGTGTGTGCGCGCAAAAAATGATAGTTAATGGGTATAGGGATGCAGTTAGATAAAGGAATAATTTCTCATGTTCTACAGCATAGTAGGATAACTATGGTTGACAAAAATTAAATATTTCAAAATAACTAACAGAGGATTTTGAATGTTCCCAATACAAATAACTAATACACTCATATGTCTGAGGAGAAAGATATGCCAGTTACTCTGATCTAACCATTATACATTATATACATGTATTGAAACGTAATGTCTCATAAATATGCATGATTTTTATGTGTCAATTAAAAATCAGTTATAAACAGAAAACCTGTCCACCATCACTAATCAAGGAAACACAAATTAAAAATATGATGAGTATCAACTTACTCCAGTTAAAATAGCTACAAACAGCATAGTTAAAAAATATCTAATGCTGGCTAACATATGCACCAAGGGAACTCTCCATTATGGGTGGGAATATGAATTAGTATAGTCTTTATAGAAAACATTATGGCATTTACTCTGAAAACTAGGAATAAAACTACCATATGATCCAGCAATCCCATTACAGGGTATTCAGTCAAAGTAATTGAAACCAGTATATGGAAGAGATACCTGCACTCACTCATTTATTGCAGTACTATTCACAAAAACCAAGATATAGAATCAACCAGTGTGTGAATGATAAAAGAAAAGAGGAGCCGGGCGTGGTGGCGCACGCCTTTAATCCCAGCACTCGGGAGGCTGAGGTAGGCGGAGCGTTGTGGGTTCGAGGCCCGCTTGGGCTACAACGCGAGTGCAAGGCCGGCCTGAGCTACATAGTGCGACCCTGCCACAAAAAAACCAGGGCCGGGAGTTTGGCTCAGTGCCTTAAGCGCCTGCCCTGGTAGGTGCAAGGTTGTGAGCTCAATCCCCGGTGCCGCAAAAAAAGAAAAAAAAAAAAAGAAAAAAAAAAAGAAAAGAGGTATTATTCAGCCATAAAAACAATGAAATCCTGTCATTTGCAACAAGAAGAGAGGAAAGCAAAAGTTCCCAATACAAAGAAATGAAACGCTTAAGGAGATAAAAATGCTAACTACCCCAATTGGGTCATTACTATTATGTACATGTAATGAACTATCATAGCGTACTCCAGAAATTTATACAAAATAATTTTGAGTTCTTCTGCTTCTGTCTGCCATCGAGTGCGTGCTCCCTGCCTCCAAGTCGAACCACGTCTTCTCACAAGACTTTCAGAATCAAACGATTCCTGGCCAAGAAGCAAAAGCAGAATCAATCCCACTCCTCAGTGGATTTGGAGGAAGACTGGTAATAAAATTAGGGACAACTCCAAGAGGAGACACTGGAGGGGGACCAAGCGGGGACTGTAAGGAATTGCACACGAGCTGCAGCACATTTACCCACTCTGAGGTCAAGATTATACCACCAAATCAAGCATAAAAAAAATACCATTGGCTGCACAGCTGAACATTCTTAATCAGAAGTCTTAATCTTTTTCTGTGATCAGCACTAATGGATCGACAATAAATATTTGAAACCTTAAAAAATAATTTTGAAAGAAGAGCAATACCTGCATAATTCTTTCACTTCTGTGTTCATTTTTCTTTAGTAAATGGCAAATGTCTTAGATTTGAATTTGTTCTTGATTCATGTATTGCCTTGAATGTGATAAGCAATAAGAGTTCTTTGAACAACTGAATTCCACTGTGCTTTTTGCTACTGATATGGCCCATGTTTATGAACAGTTCTCTTTTACTGGGCATGTTGGTGCACTCTGGGAGACCAATGCTGGAGGATTATGAGTACAAGTTTGTGGGGAACCACAGAGATAACTCTGCTTGACTTTCCTTAAAAAGAAGAGCAACGATCTCTATTTTGGATAAATTTGGCCCTATATCCATGTATTGAATTGTACAGAGCTGGCTAGGCTGTTTCTTTGTCCCTTCAATTGGCTTTAAGCAATGTAAATTGGGCTGGCTGAGGAGCTGATGTGTAATCTCTAAGGCAAAGTGACAGGTCAGTGTTACCCCACCCAGTGACTCCCCAAATACATGGCCGAGCCGGGCGAGATGGAGAGCCCTGCTTCACACTGTTGGCTGGGATAGAGAAAAAGAGGCGATGACTTCCCAGGGCAAAAAGGATCAGAACTAAAGCACCAACCCCAAATTATTAGACACTACCTCAGTTGTGTTATACAGATTGCTCTCTCTACATTTCTTGCCCTCTGCTTATTGAAGAGGTGATCTCAGACCTCCTACCTAGTCCAGCTACAATAGTCACAACAGTCACATATTTCCTGCCACTCTCACGGTCACTCACCCCCAAGACACACTCCTCATGGAAAATTGATAAATCCCAAGTTGAGCTCTGGGTGTGGCCTTTGCTCCAGTGAACCACCATCTTGGCTGGATTTAGGACCCCTTGGCTCCCCATAACAGTATATATGTCTCCATGTCTTTCTTCTCGCCGTGGGTTCCATTAGAAGCAATAGATTAAAATTATCTGATTAAAATTCCAATAATGTCTCCTTGGGATTATAACTATAAACCTTCCTATACTATGACAAAAACAAAAAAGGGTTCTCAATACAAGTTGAGCCTGAATAACAGTAATTTAGTGAAACCCTCTCCTAAAAAAAAAAGCCTGGGTATGTATCTCAGTATGAAGGCCATGGATTGAACCCACAGTACTGGAGGTGGGGAGAAGCTTCTCTTACATACCCACAGTAACGTCACAGCTTCTTGCATTGTAACTATTGTGTCTTAGTCATTTTATTCATCACTGGAACAAAATACCTGACACCCACAACTTAAAGGAGAAGTTAATCTTGGCTCACAGGTTTTAGATGGTACAGTCCATAGTCAGCTGGAAGGGCATGGTAGAAGGGTCTGGCAGAGGAAGGCTGCTTCTGTCATGGCAGCCAGGCAGTAGAGCGATGGGAAGAGCCAGGGAGGAAGACGTACACTTTCAAGTTGTGCCCCAGTGAGTGGCCCCAACCAGACCTCACTTCCTAGCCACACACTCAGGGACTGCACTCATAATGGATGAACCCACTGATGAGTATAGTACCCTATGACCCAACTACTATCCAAAGCCCTGTCTCTGTGTGCATGAGACCTTGAGGGACATTCTAGGTCTAAACTATAATATATTATCACAACATAGTATATATATTTGTCTACCTTTTTCACTAGTTGGATAGGACATGGCTGGGGTAGCCAGGTCCCACCATCAAACAGACGTCACATCAGATTGGGAAACGCTGAAAGACTTCAAGAGGGACAGCTTACAAACACAGTGGCTTGGTATTGGGAAATACAGGAAATGCTGTAGCTCCCAGAGCTAGTGAAACCAGGAAAGAAACCTGTGCCAAAGGCCTATTTCATCTGAGGTGCACAGGAAGCCTGATACAATCATGTAGGGAGCCAGGAGAATCAATATCCCGATCTCACTCTCCTCCTACCCACCTGTCTCTGCCAGGTCTCCCTATTTGCTGCACTGATCCCAGAGAGCAAGAGCCCATGGGTGTGTGGCACAGAATCAACCTGGTGGGCAGACAGCAGGGTAGAGAAGGTAAGGAACAGATCTAAATGGCCAAATGGGAGCTGCCAGCGGGTCCCACACAACACACAAGCCACTCATGCTTGGAATAGTCTCCGTTTCAGACATACTCTGAGAGCCCTGGAAAAATTCTCGTTAATAATGGTGGAAATGCAGTATGTTCCAACTATATAAACTGGGCACAGATGATATAAACAACAAATATTAATGACCATTTGACTGGAAGGAGATCAGGAAAGAGAAAAGAGGAGGAAGCCAGGTACAACTGGGAACACCTATGATCCCAGTTACTTGGGAAGACGAGGTAGGAGAATAGCAATTTTGAGATCAGTCTGGACAACTTCGTGAGACCCTGTCTTAAAAAAAAAAAATCAAGAAGGTTAGCGCTGTAGTTCAGAGCAAGGCTTTGGGTTCAAGTCCTAGTATTGAGTGTGTTTTGGGGGGGATGTTTTTATTAGTACATGTTTTCAGTACATAGTGATTATATCTGTCATGGGAAGTTGGTAACGCATATGACACATCTTAATTCTTTTCCTCCCTTCCCTCCCTCTTTCCTCCATCTCATGGTTTCCTTCCCTATTGCAAAGGACACATCTCCCCGGTTCCTATTATCTTTTATTTTGCTCCATTATTTATGCTTTGGGTTTCTCATATAGGAGAAGCCATGTGATATTTAAGCTTATGTGTCGCACTCATAATGGATGAGCCCACTGACGAATATAGTACCCCATGACCCAGTTACCATCCTGTCTCTGTGTGGTTTCAAGGTACATTCATTTTCGCACAAATGACTCAGGTTTTATCCTTCTTTAGGGCAAAATATTACTCCATTGTATATAAATATTACATTTTCTTTATTCATCTGTTGATGGACATATACAGTGTTCCCAAGATTTAGCTACTGTGAATTGTGCAGCTATACACATAGACATGCATGGGTCACTGCAGTATGATGTCTTTAACTCTCTTGGAAAGATAAGGAATTTCTAGTTTTCATTTCTTGAGAAATCTCCACACTGAGTTCCACTGTGTTCATACTAGTTTACATTCCCGCCAATAACGTAGGAGCGTTCCTTTTTCCCTGTAGCCTTGCCACCATTTGTCATTATTTGATTCCTTGGTGACAGTCATTCTTTCAGAAATAAGAAGGAATCTCAGTGTTGTTTTAATCCACATTTCTCTAATGCCCAGTGATGTTGAGCATTTTCCCCTGTATTTATTGGCCATTTGTACTTCTGTGAAGTGTCTACCCATTATATTTGCCCATTTTTTTTTCATTCATCCCTGCGACAAAATACCCGATGCCCACAACTAAAGGAGGAGAGCTGTACATCGGCTCAGTTTCACGGTCTGCTGACTCTAATGCAGAAACAGCATGGAAGAAGGTTCTAGTGGAGGAAAAGCTGCTCACATCACGGTCAATAAGCAGACGGAGGAGGAGCTGGGGGGGGGGAGATGTATCTTTTCAGGCCACAGCCACAGTGACCCCGCTCTACTCACCTGCTAACAGCAAGTCAGCTGCAGTGCCCCTGTGAACCAATACCCTTCCACATATGTGAAAACTGGGTGACAGGGGAGACATTGCTGATCCAAACTATAACACCTATTAAAGGTTCTGTCATCTTGCAGTAGTGTCAAGCTGGAGACCCAGTTTATACCACATGGGCCTTCAGGGGACACTGGGGAATCAAATTATGGCAGTCACCAAGCAATGCCTCTTTAAGGTGATGTTTGAACCAAATTAGGAAGTGAGCCTTTGCCAGGCCTCAGAAGACACTCAATGGAGCTCACCAATCCTGCCGGCCTGCCTGGACCCAGGGGTGGGCAGATGCTGCCAAAGGAACAGGCTTCTGTTGTTGGGAGTCAGGGCCCTGATATACCTTGAAGTACTACTGTTAAGGCACTGTCATCTCATATGACACATGTGAGTAAAACACAAAGCTTCATTCACAAAGACCTTGCTTTGATTGCAGAATAAATATGCACAAACATTTGAAAGTGATTTTACTAACTTTTCAGTAATGGCAAATAATGCAATTCTCTAAGGCAAGAAAGTGACATTCTCTTGGAAGAACTTCATTTCATTTATGATTTTTAAAGGAGAGTTAGGAAGAACATTTTATTTAAAACACAGGCTACTTCTGTCATTCTTCGGTAAGTTACAGTGAGCCCAGACTGTATCTAAGTTAAACTTCTGTGGACCCAGTGAAAGTGTTTTATTCCAGGTGGTAGCTGGAGTAGAGTTCTCAGAGATGGGGTTCCTGTGGCCCTTGTTGGGGTAGGGCTAGGTGATCAGCCTCTAAACTTTTATTTTCTACCTTCCTCTACTGTGAAAGGTTGGGTTGTATGTAGAGACTTTGGGTATTCATGAGGGGATATGGGTTGAGGCTTATAATAGATGTTGAAGTCAGCTTTCTCAACATCCATTCCAATCACCTCCTAACTTCGTCTATTATCTAGAAAGCCGAATTCCACTCATTGGTGGCCTTTGTGACCAAAATACTACCGGGAGTGTATCCTGTATCTCCCTAGAGCGTAACTCCCAGGAGTCTCAGGAGGAAATGCACAACATGAGGCAGCAGACATGCAGGGAGAAGAGAACTTCTAGAAAGCACACTGGCAGACTTCTGCGGCAGTTTGGGACATCTAATCCTTAATTTTCAAGTACCAAAGAGTGGAAATGAGGGCCGGGAATCGTTGGGCAGGCCTGTAATCCCAGCACTCAGGAGGCTGAGGCAGGAGGATTGCTGTGAGTTTGAGAGACCAGTGAAGGCTACATAGAAAGTTTAAGGTTAGTCTGAACTACATAGGGAGACCCTGTCTCAAAACAAAACAAACAACAACAAAAAAACAAAACAAAAACAAAAACCCATTGGGATCTACAGTGACACTTCTGCTAAATTTAACCTTTGCAAGCTGCACTGTACATCAGAATTGCCTGGAAACCTGCTACGTTTTAGCAGTCTGAGATGGGGCAGGAGAATGAGTACTTCCACCAAGCTCTCAGCTGATGCTACTGGTCCAGGACACATCTTGGAAGTCCCTCTTTTGAAGTGCTGTACTATTCATTTTTCCCTGGCTTCACTGCTCACAGATCAGTTCTAAACCTTCATGGTAAATAAACTCATGTTTGAACTGGTTTAAGGGGATCCCATTGTCTGCAACTAAGACCTCTGACCCACGAAAGCCCATTGGTCTCACGCACCCATGAGCTCACCGTCTGGCAACGCTCCATTCTCTTCCCTATATGAGTCTGTAACCATCCTCCACCCTTGGCTCTATTTCTTCTGGGAGTCACATGACTCATGCTGCCAAACGCTCTGTCCTGCCAGACATTCTTCCACCACACAGCCACGCCCAAGTACCTCCGCATTGTTCTGTGACAATTCAACCTCATTTTTTCCAAAAACCAATCAAACCAGAGATCTTCACAGAAGAAGGGGGTTAGGGTCTAACACTTCGAAGGCAAAAGTATCTTGAATTTAATACTGAAGTTGTACCACAAAAGAAAAGGTAAGTGAAGATACAGTTCCAGAAAGTCTTGTAACCAGCTGAGGGAAAAAGTCAGGAGCGGGGGGTTGCAGTCAGCAGTTGAGCACTTACCAGTATGTGTATTTGAGTCTCGGCATTAAAAAAAATGCCTAACACCTGCTTCCTATTCAGTTTTAAAGATCTAATTGTTTTACTGTTTGATGTGAAGTTATCTTGTTATGCAATTTAAAATACCAAAGTGTGTAAGACTGATAAAAAATGGTACCCTGATAAATGTGTTTATTTAAAAATTGGCAAGAGGATATTATTTACCCAATGAACCACAAGGACTCAAAAACCCCACAAACAATAACACTCCCTCAGGTAAATGCCCCTTCAGACAGTTTTTTAAAATGTGTATCATTTATTTGATAATGCACAGCCACCTACTGAGGGAAAAGTTATGGTCTGTTGCATAAATAGGCATTTGGACAGCTTTAAAAATGCATACTCTTTACAACCAAATACCAAGTGAAAACCCCCATGAAAAGTGGTTATTACGAGCAAAGAACAACCACTTTTCAAACCAAGAGGTGATCTGGTCCAATGGAGTTCTTAAACCTTTTCTTCTGCAAGAGCTGTGGGAAAGGCTACTGATCTACTTAGGAGACAGTCACCACTGGCCTGGGGATGTGGGGCCCATGAAGGGCAAATCAATCCTCCAGGAGCTCCAGTTGGCTCAGGGTGCTTCCTCTCTGTCTACTCATCAGAATCACCCTGAGAGGAGCTGGGACCCAGATTGCTTTAAGAGCTGCCCAGGTGATCTTGTTACATGATCTGGGATGAAAACCTCCAGGCTGAGCAGAGACTCCGAAGCCCCCAAAGGCCAACTGATTGGCCCAAGTCCACAATGGAAGCCTGCGAGAGAACCCAGGTGTGTGGACCTTGGGTTTTCACTCCGTTTTTTTTTTTTTCGCGGCACCAAGGATCAAACTCACAACCTGGCGCCTGCCAGATAGACACTTAAGCCACTGAGCCAAACTCCCGGCTCTAGTTTTTTGAGGCAGGGTCGCACTATGTAGCTCAGGCCAGCCTTGTGCTGGTGTTGTAGCCCAAGCTGGCCTCGAACTCACAACGCTTCTCCTACCTCAGTCTCCCGAGTGCTGGGATTAAAGGCGTGCGCCACCACGCCCGGGTCTGGGTTTTCATTCTTACTTCTACTCTCATTCTCTTTCCTTTCAGAGTAGCCTTTCTTACTTTCTTTAAATATGATTTCATGCCTTCTTTCATTGCATCTACATTTAAAGTATGTCAACAGTGTATAATATTTATAAATACACATCAGCTGTTCAAAAAACACAGAGAAAAACGTACTTTCATTCTCCCATACCAGTTTGATTAGCACTTCTTTATATTCACTGAGATTCTATTTTCTTCTCTATTTTCCTTACTCTTAAATATGAGTTTACATGCTAGCGTATTTTACAACACTATACTTGCTATACCTTACTAAAAAATGTCTATTAGTTTTTGTCTTAGTCTGTTTTCTGTCACGAAGTACTGGCAGCTCACTAATTACAAAGAAGAGTTTCTTTTTACCTCCCGTTGTAAGGGCTGGAGAGGTCCAGATCCACCAGCTCACGCCGCAAGGACTTGGCCTGGGAACACGGCAGGGAAGTGGGGAAAGGGAGGAGTGCCAGGCTGCTTTTTAATTCTTTCTTGAGGGCGGAGCCCCCGCACGTAATTACCTCTTAAAGTCCCCACCACCTGTCAAAAAAGATACATTGACAATTAAATTTCAACCTGAGCTTTCCCAGGGGGCGGGGTGGGGGAACCACATCTGATTTACTTTTTCTCTTCTTTAATGAGGACGTACTAAGTAGGTAGTGATTAAGGAAAATCTGCTTGTCCTTACCAATGTACAGTTTCTATTTCCCCTATGATATCAGTTGTTGAAGAAACAGAGACAAATCCTCTAAATTGTGCTACTTTGAGATAGATGCCCTTAATTATAATCCAGAAGGATGGACATGTTCGAAACCCAGGCCAACTGAATTGAATGCTGTAGTTGAGCTTGCTGCACCAAGAACCTGATGTGTAAGAACCTTGTCAAATTGATCCAACAGCTACAGAAGTGGGATCAGTTAAATGGGCATGTATTCTTGGATCATTAATCACATCAAGGTTCAGAAATTCTACATCAATCTTTTTTGCTGATGTTGGTGCTCGAATCTGTTTAGGAGGTAGTCAAAAAAGACACATCTAGGTCATATCTGTTCCCTCCTTTAATAAGCACATATAACCCTGCGGATACTAGCAGAAAAGATGCATGAAGGATACCACTATATAGACTTATGTATGTGCTTTTGTTCTCAAAAGTTACAGGACATGTTCTGGACTTGTAACACCGAGGCTTGGAATATCTTTGATACTAGTTCTATCCCTGCCTCTTCTGCTGACATCTTGGTTAGCTCTTGGCATTCTTCTCGTGAGATGAGCTCAGACATTTTCACTTGGTCTTGAGCTTCCTTCCTGGATGCTATATTCTCTTGGAATTTCTCTGCAGGAGCCTCCTGAGGCTGACTCTTTGGAAGCCTCCTCACTTTCTGACCCTCTGACCCTCATTTATGTCTACAGACCTTAATTTGCCAATGAGGATCTCTAGGGCTCTGATTAGATGTGGGACACATGACATTACATCATGTTCCACATCCAATTTACTTTGAATTTTCAAAGTAACAGATATTCACTGAAAATTGCAGGGAATATAAACATGTTAGGGTAGAATATGAAAGACCCTAAACCCTCCCCATCCTGGTGTCTAGAGGAAATTTTTTCCTATACATATCTTCTGAAATGGAACTGTATGATGGATACAGTTCCGGTTTTTAATTTGCTTGCTGTTGTTGTTTGTTTTGTTTTTGTTTTGCAGTAGTGGGGACTGCACCCAGGGCCTTTGCACTGAGCTGCAACCCCAGCCCTTCTTGTGATACAGGCTTGCTAACTCACTAACCTGTTTCCCATCTCTAAAATGAGAACACCTGCACCTGTTTATTAGGGTGGTGGAAAGATGGATTAAATTAACTTATATCAGCTGTTTAGGAAAAGAACTAGAAAGATTTGTAAATGTTGTCCAGTATCATTTACAACAGCAAACACTGATTGGGAATTTGTTAAATAAATGATAGCATATTATGAGGCCATGAAAAATCATCATTGGAAAATTATAAGGTACTGAAAAATTTTATATTTTTTTAATATTTTTTGAGTTTTTCTACAAGAAGCATCATTTTCATAGTTAGGAAGAGTCTGTTTTTTTAAATAAAAAGACATCTTGAGACATATATGTTTCAATCTATACCAATCTTTTCCACCCAACATGTAAATGCTACCTCAAATCTTTGAAGTTAACAAATATTCTTCCAATGTCTGGCTGTTCCCAGTGTACATGGCCCTTCTCTCCACTCTACTGCCCTTGGCTCACTCAGTTCTTCCCCTTTGTTCCTTACATTGCCTCTTCCCAGACTAGGATTCCATAAACTTACTTAAGGTCAGCTGCAGAACGCTATTTAAAGGCTTGCAGCATTATGCCTGCCACAGGAATACTATGTAGGTTTTACTAGGGAACAAGACAAAGGATGCAATCCGTAAGGATGGAATTACAGGCAACATCCCAACAATGGAGGAAGCTGGTGAATAAACAGGATGAAAAATGTTTCCTCATGGCCCTGAAATCCAAGCCTATTGCTTGATTAGTTTGATTCTTCAGTCTGGCTCAGCTCAAAAGCACAGACAGTTCAAAGTGAGAAAGTCCTCCTCTATAGAGAGATGGAGACCTTGAATCCAACAGGAATGAATAAACTGAGTCCGAGGCAGGATGGAGGGAATTGTTGAAAGGGATAGTTCACACAGGGAGAGTTTTAGCCTGTGGTATGTAAATCTTTAAGGAGCTTGGTGGCAAGAAGGAGTCTCTGGTGGCGTATGTCAGTTCCTTAGTAACAGTAAATAAAGCATCAGTGACCTCCAAGAACTGGATATGCCTGACTCTGCCCACCATGAGTAGAAGGGAGGGAAAATCAACATTTTCCTGAGTTCAAAGGGCACCATCCTGGGAAAAGGCAATGATTAGAATTTACATCTGAGCCCAGGTTTGTAACAAAGAAATTGCTTCATAATTTAAAAATTATTCATTCCCGCCTATGCCACGGCCTGATCCCAGGAAGTAGCAAGTCAACTGTATCCAATGAGGGATTAAAGATAATAAATAAAAGAGTAGCAATTAATTGCACATCTCGATTTCACAGGCTGGGCTGCCTGGTTCATGCTTGAGTGGCTTATCAAATTTAGATCTATTATGACTGTCTTGTATTTCAATTGATGTCTCAGGGTGCTTGTACCATGAGGCTTCCCAGATATAAAAGAATCAAAACCTACAGACTGTTATAGGTTTCTGTCATTCTGATAGCACGAGGCAAAAGTGTTGAAAATGGCAGTTTAATGAGACATGCAAAGCGGCTCAGTATTCAAAGTCACGCATTCGATTATTTTCCTTCTCCAGAGGCTATTGGAGGCAGAGTGATATGCCTGTTTTCTAGATGCCTCGGTTCTGACCTACCTTTCCATAATTCTTACTTATTTCCTTGCTTTAAAAGAAAAAAAAAAGACATCCTAAAATCCAAACTGAGGCTGTTAACTGGAATTGTTATCAGAGCCACACAAAGAAAAATAGTGAGGAAATGAACAAGGGCACTTTAAATGCAGTGGTCACAATGAACCCACCCCTCCCTGTGCTCTTTGTAGGGGGCTTTTTCTGAACCAAGGTAAAAATTTGCTCCTTTTGGGCCCTGTTGGTGTCCTTGGCCCAGGACCTTTGAAGGTGTCCTCAACAGCCCCAATAGGCAAAGGTTTCTCTGCTTGAATGACAAATCTAATTTGAACAGTACACTAATCCTTTCATTTGCTGCCCTCCATGTTTTCATCTTCAGGCCATAATTTCACCTGCCAACTCAGGTAAATAGTATTTAACAGGACAAAGGCTTGAAAGGTTAGCCTGGACTTGATTTTGTGCTTAGACTTTGTACTTTCACCAGTGAGAGGAGCCAAGTCAGTCACTCCGAAGCACTTTTGCTTGTAGTACTTTTGGGGAGGGAAGGGTGATCATGTCTACCCCACAGACTCACCTGACCACTGATCCTTCAGGCTGTCCTTAGCTCCCTCTGGGTGTGAACGGACTGGAGGGAACAGAGGGGATACCACTTGCTGACCGCCTTTCATGTCCCCGCATTATATCACTGGATCCTCTTATGACCTGATGCAGATAGGGACTGCTGAAGGAAATGTCAGAGAAGAGAACTTACAATTGAGTAGACTTATGACTTCTCAAAATATAAGGGTATAGCTTTCGAGAAAGAAGCAAAATTTAAATTTACTGTCACGTACTATATTACATAGAAGTCAACTGAAAAAAAAAAAAAAGGAAAATCCTCTAAAAGATACAATGTCTTAATCAGGAGCTTTGCATTCTACCCCCGGCTCTCTTCAGCAGCATTAGGTGGAGTAGAACAGTCTGTAACACACAAGAGTTAGGCAAAACTGCACAGTTCAAGACCTCCAGAAACCTCATGGGCTCTAATACTTGGATTTTAGAAAGTGTGATTTCAAGTTTGACACTTTGTGGCATTTAGGTCTAGAATCAAAAATGGGTTTCATATGGATTATCATGCATTCATGGGCTTACTGAGGGTTTTCCTGTATTTTGCAAATATTTGGACTCCCTAAACCAGGCATTGATACTTTATTAGGGCTAGGGTTAGGGTTGCATTCAAATGGGGTACCAAAAACAACAAAAATGTATGTGAAATGACAGAAACATATTATTTTGCATTTCTAAAGGCTAGAAGTCCAAGATCAAGGTGAAACAGAACAGATTCCTTTTGAGAGCTGCGAAGAAAGAGTCTTCTGGCTTCTCTCCGGCTTCTCCCCTAGCTTCCAGTATGCTGGCAATCTTTGCTGTTCCTTGGATTACAACACCATCACCCTGATCTTTCCTCCATCTTCACATGTCATTCTTCCTGTGTGTGTATGTGTGTGCACGTGTGCCCAAATGTATCCTTTTTTAAAACAACATCAGGTCTATTGGGTTAGGGGTCCGACCTACTCCATTGTGACATAACCATAACTGAGTCTGCCTCCAGGGATTCTCCCTCCCAAAGGTCACATTTAGAGACCCTGTGGTTACAACTTCCAAATAGGGACTCTTGCAGGACAAAATTCAACCCACATAAGTTGGTTTTTTTTTTTTTTTTTAATTTTAGGGGAAAATGGTTGCATGGTTCACTGAAATTGGTCTTTATCAGCCGGGCATGGTGGCACACGCCTTTAATCCCAGCACTCGGGAGGCTGAGGTAGGCGGAGCGTTGTGAGTTCGAGGCCGGCTTGGGCTACAACACGGCGCAAGGCCAACCTGAGCTACATAGTGTGACCCTGCCTCAAAAAAACCAGGGCCGGGAGTTTGTCTCAGTGGCTTAAGCGCCTGCCCTGGCAGGCGCAAGGCTGTGAGTTCAATCCCTGGTGCCGCAAAAAAAAAAAAAAAAAAAAAAGAAATTGGTCTTTATCAACCTGGCCTTTGTTAAATACAAAACTGGTTTATAAATGAGAGAAATAACATTGGAGTTTAAGAAAAAAATTCTAATTAGCTGTGTGACCATGGGTGAGTCATTCTCTGGATTCTGCTTTCTTATTTATAAAAGTCAAGGATTTAAGATAATTCTAAAGTCTTTCCCAGAATGAGCAATCTGAGCCCAAAGCTTATAGAGCAAAATTTATATAATAATAAAATGCAAAATGTAGTTTTACAACGAGTTTGTGGTCAGATAATAAAGACATATCCAAACTCATGAAAAATAGGTGTTGTGCAGCTGCTGCAACAAAAAGTCCTTTTTTTTTTTTTGCTGGCATTATAGACACACATTAATTCAGTGACTGATCCTAAGCGTCCAAGCGATTCTGGTTCCCTGATGGACATACTTACTTCCTCGGGTACCTCACACAGCTGTCACAAAAGCTTAGCAGCCCAGAAGTGACCGTGGTCAGAAATAACCATTAAATCAAAGCTAACTATAAATGCACAAGTAAACTCTGAAGACTGGGCCAGCTGTCTCACAGGGTGTGACACTTATGTTTTAATATAAAAACCATGCTTTTTCTTACAGGTCACAAAAGAAGCACTCTAATAAAATTATTCTCTAAAACAATCATGTTCACGGGACCACAGAAATACCAGCACCTGCTGCTGCATTACTTTAATCATCTAACAGAACATGGATAGACCATAGAAACTGCTTTTCGCTCCTACCTTTATGCAAAGCACTGCTAGATTTCCTTGGTTTTTCAATGCTGAGTACAGATCAAAGCTCACTAGCTTAGAAAGTTATTGTGTGACAGTAGTGTTCATCATTAAAATGAATATACTTTATATTTATGAATATGAATACATTTTATATTTATGAATAAATATAATCTCAGATGAGAGAAGCATAAAGACTAGATGACTATGAATTTCTTTCGTTGCTCCCTCATTACTATGCTTGGTCTCACAATGACAGAATGGTCCAACTTTGGTTCTACTTTATGTCACTGACATTTTCACAAGCCAAATTCTCCAACTACATATATGGTCTTAAAATAAACTTCCTCAGGGAAGCAAGAGTCCAACTGACTTGAATTTAAAAAATTGGGGAGCTGGGAGTGTAACTCAATGGTTGAGTACTTGCCTAGCATGTTCCACAGCCTAAGTTCAATCCCCTGTACTGTACAACACAAATTTTTAGACTGAAATACACACACACACGGAACTAATAACCAACCTGTTTAAAAGGAGACAGTTCTGTCTTAGAGTAGTCCCTCCCTACTGGTAGAGAATCAGACCCCCAATATCCCCAGTAGAAACTTGCAATTATGAATACTATCAAATGCTACATTTATGATGATTTTTTCTATATATACCTATGATAGAATTTAATTTACAAATTACATACTAAAACAGAACTAAAGACGCTAAAATAGAACAATTTTAGTATAATACACTGGAAATAACAATAAAATAGAACAGTTACAGCAACATAAGGTAATAAAATTCTATGAATGTGGTCCCTTCTCTCTCTCTCTCTCTTTCAATATCTCACTGCACAATGCACACATTTCTCGTGAGCTAACACAATGCCTATGTGACGAGATGAAGTAAGGTGAATGAATGAGGTAGCACTGTGATGTAGCATTAGAATACACATAAGGGTTACCTGGACACAAGCACTACAATAACACAACAGTCAGATAACTAGGATGGCTACTAAGTGACTAACAGGAAGGTAGTACATACAATGTGGAGATGCAGGACAAAGGGATGATTCACGTCCTAGGTGGGACAGAGTGGAAAGGCATGAGATTTATTACACCCTTCAGAATGACATACACTTTACAAGTGATGAATAGTTTGTTTCTGGAATTTTATATTAAATAATTTTGGATGACTTGTAGACTGATGTAACAAACTGTGGGAAGCAAAACTTCTGATAAGAATGGACTACTCTAAGTACATATTGCAACTTGGGGATAACTGTTAAGAGAACATGCCTTTCAGGGAAAATGATTGAGTAAATTATTAAAGATCTGCTGGATGTAAGAGTATGTATTGATTTTATTTTTTATTTATTTTTTTTCTTTTTGCGGCACCGGGGATTGAACTCACAACCCCGCGCCTGTCTGACAGGCGCATAAGCTGCTGAGCCAAACTCCCGGCCCTGGTTTTTTGAGGCAGGGTCGCACTGTGTAGCTCAGGCCGGTCTTGCGCTCACGTTGTAGCCCAAGCCGGCCTCGAACTCACAACGCTCCTCCTACCTCAGCCTCCCGAGTGCTGGGATTAAAGGCGTGTGCCACCACGCCCAGCTTGTATTGATTTTAAATGACAGCTTTGAGCTCTACGACATGAGGAAAGTATATTAACAACATTAAATTGAAAAAATGATAAATGTGTTCTTACAAATTTACATACAACGATCAACAGAATAAAGTCCACACTGTGCTCCAGTCACCAAGGACCTTACATGTTCAGCTTTTCTGTACTTAAAGGTCTTTGCATGAGCTCTGCTCTCTGCCTGGAATGCTCTTTTCCTTCCCATCACATGCTAGCTCCTTCCCAGGGTTTATATCATCAGTCAATAACACATTGTCTTGAGGCTTTCTCTGAGCACCTTATCTAAAAAAGAGAACTAATGCCTCCTTTATCACCTTGTTTTATTTTCTCCACAGTGGCAGTGAATGGCTGGAATTATCTTTATTTCATTCTTTATTTATTCTTCTTTATGATATTAAGAACTTTGCTTAAGACTTACTATTGTATTTCCAGATCCCACAATAAAAATTACTATCTCTTCTATGAGCCATACATGGTAGCATATGCATGTAATCCCAGCACAAGAGGCTGAATCATGAGGGTGACCTAAGCCCACAAGTTCAAAATCAACCTGGGTAACATAGTGAGACCCTATCTCTTGGGAAAAAAAATCTGTTCTAAGAATGAAAGAAAATATACATAAGGAAGAAAGTTCATGAAATTGCCAGAACTTTCTACATGAATGTGAAAAGGACAGTCCTATTGTGTATTCCACACTATGACAAATTTATAATTTGATCTTAGGAAAATTGAGTTCATAGATTCCCAAAGAAAGAACACTTAAAATTTTGGATTTAAAGATACATTGATCACATTAATTCAGGAGTATTATATTTTTATCTGTCTTTCAGAAAACAATATAATGAAAATTGGGTTTAGACAGTTTACCTCCACATTACCAACCACTCTTTCTATAAATACTATGGTAATATATGCTCTGATTGTTTCCCAAATTCAAGTGCTGAAACTTAATCACCAATGTGACACTATTCAGAGGTGAGATTTTAGGGAAGTCATATATTTGAATGTTGAATGAGTCTTCTGGTGGATTAACTAATGGTCAACTTGTAACACTCAGTTGAACTGAATCAGCATGGTGCTGGGTGTGGAAGGTCCACCTGAGGATTGTTACCCACAGCATAAAAGCAGAACTGGAGGGGAAGAAAATGTGCTGTTGACTCTCCTGGAGAAATCTGCTATGCTGGTTTTCTGAATATGAACTCAGCTATTCTCATTACCAGAGGAGCTCAGGTCCTTACTGTTGCTGAGGATGGCTTGGGTTCTTTTTGGAGGAGCTCTGGTCCTTACCTTGAGCATTGCTTCCTGACTTCAGTGCAGAACCCTCAGCCTACTGGCACAGATCCTTCATCCCGCTGGTGCAGACTTTTTAGCTTTCACTACTGACCTTTGATACAGACTTGCATGAGACATTGTGGGCTCTAGGCCTCCAGTTGGACTTGTGCAGGACATTGCCATGGGCTCTAGGTCTTCAGATGGACTCGTGCAGGACATTGCTGTGAGATTCAGGCCTTCAGATGGATTCTTTGGGTCTCTAGTGTGTGAACAGTCTTACACTCTTCTGCATTTGACTCTTCTGGTGAATATATAAAATAATTCTATAAATTATATGTCCTGTATTAAATCTATTCTCTTGTAAGCCCTAACTACAAGTCTTTTGTTAATATTTTTTTTCCAAAGAAAGAACACTTGAAATTTTAGATTTAAAGATATATTGCTTGCTGGGTGTGTTGGTGCATGCCTGTAATCCCAGCACTTGGGAGGCACAGGCAGGAGGATTACTGTGAGTTTGAGGCCATCCTGGGCTACATAAGTGAGGTCAAGTCCAAAGAAAACTACATAGCAAGGCCCTGTCTAAAAAAAAAAATTTATATATATATATATATATATATATATATATATCACATTAATTCAGATAAGAGAGGATTATTTAATCTTATAATTAAATAAGAGACAGGATGTGAAAAGTTATGAAAAGTCAAGGAAGAAGAGAAAAAAGTTCCAAAATCCGAAGAGTCATAGAGAGATGGAACACCTCCAAAAAACATTGGCCTGTTTATGTCACCTATTGGATTCTTGTACTGCTTACTTCTGCCTTCATTTCTAGAGTTGATTCTTGACCTCTAATAATTCATAAATTGTTATTTTAAAAAAATCTTCAGGCTGGGGATTTAGCTCAGTGGCATAAGCACCTGCCTGGCAAGTGTAAGGTTGTAAGTTCAATCCCTGCTACCAAAATAAATAGATAAATAAATAAATAAAAGTCTTCAACTAGACTTTGTTGCTTCCTTAAAAGTCCAGAACTATTAACTGAAGCTAGCTGGGTATGAGTTCTAGTTTAAGTAGTAAAAAAGGATCTTTTGCCAATCAATTCATGCTGTAAGATCTCGTTCAAGCTCCTGCTCTATAAGGGCATGCTGTCTGGACTCTCAGGCCTTCTTCTGAAATCTGAGTGGAATCCTTACCTGACCCACTCAAGTGCACAGCCAGCCTCTCCTTCTGTGAGTTTCTTGACTGACAGCGACCATACCTTGGATTGTGAAGGCTGGTGTGGCCATCCCTTCCTGAGCATGTGAGTTCCTGGGGGCCTGCTGCTTCCTGCAACTGATATCCTGGAGTGTCATAAGAATAGTACAAATTTAGCTAAAATTTGTTCAAGCGATAGCACTCATCTGATCCTCACAATCACCTTTTGAGTAGGTATTATTATCCCTATCACACAGGTAAGGAAACCAATGAAGAGAGAGTTGAGTCACTTGTCCAAGGACATCAAGGTAAGAAGTTGCAGACTAATGTCCTATATTAATTACTTTCTTGACCCTGAGACACAATACCTGACACCCGTAAGTTAAAGGAGGAAAGGTTCATTTGGCTCACAGTTTATAGAGGCTTCAGTCCATAGCCAGCTGGCTCTAAGGTAAGGCAGCATGGCAGAGGGGCATGGCAGAGAAGAAAGAGCTTGAAATGCATTTATTCCTTCTTGAAGAATTACCAAAGTCCTAACATTTTCAGCATTACTGACAAGTAGAAGTCCAAAGTCTCCCCCTGCGATTTAAGACAGACTCAGTTGTGAGCCCCACTAAAAATTGAAAGAAAGTTAAATACTTCAAATACACAATGGCACAAGGACAAACATTCTCACTCCAAAGGGGAGAAATAGGGGTAAAGAAAGGAATGGGGCCAAAGCAAGACTGAAACAAAGCAGGGCAAACATTAAATCCCATAATTCTATGACCAGCACCTGAAACAATCTGTGGCAAGATGTGAACTCCTAAGGGTTTGTGTGGTCCTACTCCTATGGCACAGCTAGTAACCCTAATGATTTCTTAGGCTGGTTTTGCTCATGATTTGCACATTTCCTCAGATGTTCTATATTCCTGGCTTTTCCAGCATCCTGGGATCTCCATGGCACTGGCTTCACCTTCATAGTTTCACAAACTGCTCTCTCAGGGGCATGTTTCCTGGCCTCTCAGGCCTTCTGAAATCTGAGTGGAAGCCTTCCTGACCCCACGACTCTTGTATTCTGCATGCACCTAAAACCAGCTCCATAAGGATGACCCTGAGGTCTGCCACCAACTGGAGCAGTAGCTGAGTCCTTTTGCATCTTCCTGGTGGTTTCAGAGGTCTTAGAGTACCTACATGGCTGAGCACAGTGAACTGAATTCAAGGCAATCAATTCCTATTCCCCAGGCTGCTGCTCTTCTGGAACATGGTATCCTGGGCCTGCCTTCTCAAAGGACTCTTTCACCTTTGCTTTTTTGAGTGTGCAAAAGGTGATGTGCTGCTGGTTCCTGTAGTGCATTTGGGTCATCTTATCTATTATCATGTTTCAAAGTACCTGGCCTCTTAATGTTAATATTTTCAACAGTCAAGTTCTCCTCTGCTCCATCTTTGCAAGTTGCAACTTTACTGGAGCTTCCTTTATGGCCAAACTCAAAACTTTTAAAATCATTCTATTGACTGTTTGCTCTTGATCTCAAGGCAGAACTGGCTAAAAGCTCCCAATAATAGCCAGACAACTGCCTCAACATTAGACATCCTTGAAATTTCTTCCACCAGATTAATTAGTCCACTGCCCTTAATCTCAGTCTCCCACAAATTCTATGAACATAAGAAAAATGCAGACATATTTTCTACCAGAGCATAATACACATGGCCTAGAGTCCCATTGCCAATGGAGTCCTTCTTCACAATCAAAATGTCTTGAGCCTGGTTTTTCCAGCTACTTTCCTGTCAATCTTCTAGTCTTCTGAGCTCTGACCAGAATCTCCCATCAAGCTTAGCTCACAACATTCTTGGGCTGCCTTCCTAGCCAGCATCTCCCAACCTTTTCAAACTTTTTGCACAAGCCAGTTTCAAAGGCTTCTAAACCACATGGGCAAGTAGCATTTCAGGAACAGCCCCACTCCTGGTATCAAATCTGTATCAGTCAGTATTTGCTAGAGGAACAGGTTTAATATAATATCACATGTATACAGTGAACCCTTGACTTTTGAACTCAATTCGTTCCCAAAGGCTGGTTGTAACTCAAGTTGTTGATTGAAGGCTCAGGCTCCTCTACACAGCCTTCAAAATCTCCCTCCTATATACAGGCAGATCCCAGTGTCCTTAGAGCAACACTGGCCCAGGATTTCTCAATTAACCCCATACAGGAAAAGTTGTGATGTTTCTTCCAGAACTCTTTAAGAGTTCAATCTGTCTCTCAGATCATCTAGAAGCACAAGCAGTCAGCATTTAGATCATAACTCAAGACTTTAGTTGTAAGTTAAAATTAAAATTCTGGTCATAAACCAAGTTGTTCATATGTCAAGCTGGTTGTAACTCAAGGGTACACTGTATATTGCATATATATTACATATATGTTGTATATACATATATTACATATTATATATTAGAGAGACAGAGAGACACAGACACACATAGATTTATAGATTTGTCAGGGTCAGCTGTGTAAGAATGCAAAAAGCCTGTCTGCATGCTGAAGACCCAAAGAATCCAATTGAAAGCTGAAGGCCTGGAGCTCACTGCAGAGTCCTTTATGAATCAGTATCAGGAAGCTGAAGGATCTGTGCTGAAAGGCTGAAGATGAAGACTACACTGGAAGCCTGGAGGTGGACATCCAAAGGCAATAGTGAAGACTGGAGTGCCTCTGCAGAAACAGAGTACTTACTGCTGCCTTCCCTTTTTATTCCATCTAGGCCACAAGCCTACTGGTTGGTGCTTTCACACTTAAGGTGAGCCTTCTTCAGTAAGTCCATCACTCAGACACACTAAGAACTGGGCTAAGTTAATCAGCTGGCAGTTATTTTTATTTATGAAGCTGACCCTGTGTTCATCTACCTGTCACATAGGGCCATTGTGCTTCATTTCCAGCACTGCTGCTCAAGTGCCCTGTTCTGTCTTCTTTACTGTACACTGTGTCCTGAAATTCTTTCCTCCATGGATACCATCAACAGGTCCCTTTGACCTCTAGTGGGAGGTATCTTTATGAGTAGGGAGGGCAGGCACCCAAAGGGAAGGAAGGGAAATATCTTTCCCTGCTTTTCTCTCTGTTGAGTGACACATGGTTGGTGCTAATCTCTGCTGAAGTCATTTTCTCTACCATGTCACCTTCAAAGCTTCAGACCCTCTCTTGTGGACCCATGACTATTCTTCCCCCTGCCTCTTCAGGCTCTGTGATGCCAGCCCTAGGATGTGTCACCATACCGTACTGGTTTCTCGAACCCTCCTCATACGTCTACAAATTATCCTCTTACTAATCCTTTGATGATCAGTGTACCATTTTTGAATGCCTATAACCAGGAAGTATAATGAAATTTTTTTCTCTTCAAATTCTTGTTCCTTTAAGTTTTCTAAGTAATATAAATTTCATGCAAAAATTTAAAAAATTGCAATTTCCAGTACAAATGGTGTAAATCCTTTGTTATTCCTACCTAAGGGTGCCATTCACTTCCTGTGATTTCCCTCATACAGCCTCCAATTCTTCACTCACCTGCTAAGAATTTTCTCATGTGCTGAAATTCCACCATTCAGTTTTTTGGATTAAGGTTATGTTTCTAGGTATTGTTGGATAAGAGATGAATCTCAAATCAATAACAGCAACTATCTATCAGATGACTTTCCAGCTCAGATCCAAAACAAATATATTTTATAGGGACAAGAGAGTTGGAAAGACTGGATTGGGATTCAGTGGGTAGTAAGAAATGAGATGGTCCCAAGGCCAAACTGTGCCTATATGTTGTGGATGTAACTTCAGGAAAAGCAAGATCCTGTAGCAGGTACAGCCTGGGCACTGGGTGGGGGACAGAGAGAAGCAGGAGCCATTGTTCTGCTACTTAAAAGTTGGGAGCACTTAATCTCTCTGAGTCTCTTAATTTAAGGAAGCTGAACAGTAATAGTATATGCTTCACAGAGTTGTTACAGGAGTAAACAAATAATGCAACAACATGCTTATAGCAATGTTAGGCAAGGGTACAGCAAACACCGCTGGTTATGGTCTGCCTTCACTAGGGAAATCTTTGGTATTTCTAGTATTTTATGAGCTTAGTTGAAACCCCTTCCTCCGTGATCAGTGAGCCATGGGAAGGCCAGGGATGGAGTTCAAGCACTACTCAGAAAGCAGGGAGATCTCAATTCAGGGAGGGTGAAATTGGAGTCATGGCTCTGTCAATTCATAGTACATGACCTTGGGCAAGTTTTACTTAAGTGGTTTCCTCATCCATACAGATGATTACAATACTATGAGTGATTATTATGAGGGTCAAATAACATAGCAAAATGACTATTACAGAAGAGATACTAGATTTTTTTCTTCTTTTTAAATCACAGTGATTTTGGACAGGTATTATTTTAGATAGATACACCTACATATATAAAAGTTGAGATTGGTTTAAGGAATTGGGTAAGGCAACTCTGGGTATTAGTTGGCAAGCTGGAAGCTGAGGTAAGATTTCTGTGTTATAGTCTTTAGGTAAAATCTTTATTCTGAAAACCTGTTTTTACCCTTATGGCCTTCAGCTGATTGGATGAGACCCAATCACATTACCAACAGTAATCTACTTAAAGTAAATTGAATGGAAATGTTAATCACATTTGCAAAATATCTTCATAGCAACAAGTTGATCAATATATGATCAAATAACTGAGTACCACAATCTAGCCAAGTTGACACATACAATTAACCATCACAATGACCATTTGGATTCTGCTTGGTACAGTTCTTTAAATATACAAGGCAATGAAGCTATAGTACAACTGCATGTATTTTCTTTCTTTGTTTTTCCTTTAGGCTATGACTTCTCAATAAGATAAGAGATAGAAATTGTCTCTTAAACCAGGCATAGTGGCATACATTTATAATCTCCACTACTTGGAATGCCAAGGCAGGAGGATCACAAATTCGAGGGCAGTCTAGACAACTTAGTAAGACCCTATTGCAAAATTAAAAATAAAATAAAAAGGGCAGGGGAGGTAGTTCAATGGTAGAGCACTTGCACAGCATATGTTCAATCCCTAGTATCACCAAAAAAAAATTTCTTAGAGACTAATAAATCTTAGTACAATGGTGTGTGGCCCTCCAAAGTCAAATTGTTCCTAACAAAATCTTATTGCTTAATATTTCATTTCTCATATTAGGAAGAGAGAAATTAAATGTATGGGTATGTTATTCATTTTCTGTCATACAATTTGATTTAAACAATTAGTTTACATTTATTAAACTAACATAAAGTATGTTTTCTCTTTAGAGGCTGTGTTTTCTCTTTAGATTGAATCTTGTGTCTCACCAAAACTCCTATGTCAAAATCCTGGGACTGGAGGAACAGCTGGTGGTAGAGCACTTGCCTACCATGCTTGAGACCTTTGTTCAAGTTCAATCTCTAGAACCTCAAATAGGGAGGAGGGAGAGAAGGACAAAGAGAAGGGAAGAGAAGAGAAGGGAAAGGAAAGAAAGGGAAAGAGGGAGAGGAGAGGGAAAGGGGGAGGAGGGAAGGGAAGGGGAGAAATTCTAACCCTCAATGTGATGGTGTTAGGAGGTGAGGCCTTTGAGAGGTAGTTGGATCATAAGGATAGAGCTTTGATGAATCAGTCAGTGTTCCTGTAAAAAAGACCCCAGAAACCCCAGAGAACCCTCTTTATGCCAAATGAGAATATGAGGAGACATGGACAATCTGCAACCTAGAAGAAGGCTCTCACTAGACCCTCACCATACTGGCACCCAGTTTAGACTTCCAGCCTCCTGAAGAACCTAAGAAATAAATGATTCCTGTTTAAGCCATCAGGCCTATGGTAATTAGTTACAGCAAGCTGAACACAGTAATACAGAGTTAAAATGAATAAACAAAACAGAAAATGAACAAGAAATAGGCCCTTTCACAGACTTATTTAAACTAGCTCCAATAACAGAAGGAAAAGTACAACTACTTTTTCATTGACTAAGTTGGTTTTGAACTCTACTTGTTGTTCTATCTGTAATTATATGAATGATGCTAGTGTTAGCATTAGTGTTCTTTGATTTAGCCAATCTTTTAAAAAATGTGGCCATTAAGTTGTAGTAACTCAACATTAAAAGTAATTTCCATAGAAATTTGTTGTTTTATCAATAGCTTAAGCACTAACACTCCGTTACTCAATTTCTGACAGCAGCACCAGCATGCTCCTCAGCAGCATTTTAGTTCATTTTGCCCAGAAGAACCTCATTACAGCCCCACTGAAACAAGTTGTATTTATGATGATGACTTACAGTTTAATATACAGCTAGGACTTCTTGCTCCTGATCCTCTGTTCTTTTCAAAATGCCATTGATTTTGAGACTGCTTGCTGTTTCGGTTGATTGTCTAACGAGTTGCCAGATTGATCCCTGAAATAAGAGTATTCATGTCTAGAATCTGTCACTGTTTCTCCATCTACACAAGCTACTTAAACAACCAAGCACAACCTCTAGCATGTGTGACCTGGGCAGGTGACTTGACAACTCAGAGCCTCAGTATCTTTAACAGGAAAGTGGGAACTGCAATGCCAGCCTGTCCAACTCTAGAGAAACATTGGGTAAAACTCCCAGGAATCACAGAATGCAGGTGTTATGAAGCAACAGCTCCAGAAGCTTCTTCAAGTAAGCTTCAAACTAACAAGAAGCTGTATAAGCACTGCTCCCTCCAGCTATTTTTCTTTCTAAACAGCTAACCTGACTAACTGGGGCCCAACCTATGGGTCTCTACACATACTCACTTTCTCAGAGAAACTCTTTGGTGTGCCTTGATCCTTATTCCCTATCAGCTTCTGCTTATAACTTTTTTTTTCTGGTACTGAGGCTCAAACTCACAACCTTGTACCTGCCAAGCAGGCACTGTATTGGGTAATATACTATGTCCCCCCAAGTCCTCATATACTTTTGATGGGGCTGAGTCTAGCACTTGTTATTGGTTTGTTGTCTAGCATTGGGATTGATGATGTGAGTGCTGCACCCGCCCAGGGGTGGAGCTGACATATAGTGTAAATGAGGCGGGTCCTCCTCTTGCTCACTTTGGCCCGCCCTCTCTAACCTCTCTGCTCTCTCTCCTCAGTGCGCCTTGTGGTTGCGGCTGCCATGAACGGCAGCCTTGCCATGCCATGCTGCCTTGGAGCCAACTAAGTATGGACTTAAACTCCCGAGAAACTATAAGAATAAACCTTTCCTTCCCTAATTTTGGGTGTCAGGTATTTTGTCTCGGCAATGAGTGAAAAGTAACTAAGACAGGTGCTTAAACCACTGAGCCAAACTCCTGGCCCTGTTGTTTTTGAGACAGGGTTGCACTATGTAGTTCAGGCTGGCTATGTTCTTGTTGTAGCCCAAGCAGCCTTGAACTCACAATGCTCCTCCTACCTCAGCCTCCTGAGTGCTGGGATTAAAGGTGTGCAACACCACACCCAGCCTACTTATAACATTTAATCATAGCCTTACAATCTATATATATAGTTAACCCTCCTCCATACCCTCATGTTCCACATCCCTGACTTCAACCACCTACAGACTGGAGGAAAAAGAACTGCACCTGATGGCCATGGGGATAGCTCAGTGGTAGAGCACTTGCTTAGGCTGTAGAAGGCACTGGCCTGATCTCTAGCATTGAAAAAAGTGCTTTTGTACTGAACAAGTACAGACTTTTTCTTGTCATTACTCCCTAAACAATATAGATCACAACTAAATACATAAAATTTACATTGAATTGGGTATTATAAGTAATTTAGATATGATTTAAAGTCCATAGTAGGATGTATAGGATGTATGTAGGTCGTATGACACTTTATATAAGGCATTTGAGCATCTGTGAATTTTGGTAGTAGTAAGGGGTTGTCTTGGAACCAAAGCTGCAGATGCCAGAAAAAATTATGCCCATTTATTTCTGCATTTATTTATAAAATGTTTTTGCTCCTGGAATGAAGCTTCCTAAAACCAGACCCTCATACTGTGCCCACAGCTGCGGCATTGATGTTTGGCACAGGGCCTGGCATGTAGTAGGCAGTCAACAAATATTTAATAATAATTTTGATGGTTAATCTTGATTGCCAATTTGACTGGATTATGAGATACCTAAAGAGGTGACTGGATTATGAAGGCATTAAATTCATCAACAGGTTAACCCATTGATGAAGTCATAGCTGAATGGCTGTTAGGAAATGGAGCCTAGTGAACTAGGTCATCAGGTCATGACCTTGGGGACTATGTCTGGTCCCTGGCACCTTCCTCTCCAGCTTTCTTCTGGCTCTCTCTGTTTCCTGGCTGTCATGGGGTGAGCATCTTTCCTTTGCCATGACCTTCCATGATGTTTCTACTTTGGAGCCAGCCTACTATGGACTGAAACCTCTGCAACCATAAGCCGAAATAACTACTTCACCCTTTAAGTTTTTCTCAGGTATTTGGTCACAGTCATGAAAAGTTGACTAATACAAAAATGAATAAGCAAGAAAGTCTGAGATTTATTTTCTCTTCCTAATGTCCTCCAAGACCTTTTTATCTTAAAAAAAAAAGCAGAAAGCAAAGTTTCATTTCTGTTAACACATTACTGTATCTTCTTATAAACTTTTAGAGATTTAATCAATGATAAAGTGACACCCAGGAAACTGTCCTTCACTTCTGTTAACACATTATTGCATCTTCTTATAAACTTTTAGAGATTTAATCAGTGATAAAGTGACACCCAAGAAACTGTCCTTCATATAATGAACTGCAAAAACTGGGAACTTTGAACAACACTACAGAGACAGGCCAGAAGGCAATTCTGTCCCTTTCCCAAAACCTACGGAGGAACGTGCTTGGGCATGGCTTTCCTGAGCACTGCTTATTATTCTTGAATCTTGCTGGTTTTCTAGTTCTGTCCTATTCTCCATTAAAGGTCTTAAATTTAAAACATGATAAATCCATTTCTACTTGACACATTATCCTTTCCAATAGCATGGATATTCATTCAACCATTATTTATGATTAACAATCAATCTGTGCATGATACAGTACAGTGTACTGAGGAAAATCCAAATACAATACAAAAGGATGTGGTTTGGGGCTGACTTTCATTTTCAACAAAACGGCAAAATATGCAACTTCTCACAACAAAAGACCTATAAATTCTTGACAAAGTATTCTGAATACACTATAAAATCATAACTAATTTCACAAGTAAATAAGGGAAATCTCCAGAAAACAAAGAAGAAGCTAAAATAAAGAAAGCAACAAAATATGTTGCTTGGGTTTTAGGGGCCTCAGGGGGTCAAGAGAAAAAGGCCTTTGGCTTCCCCTAAAAACTGATTTTGAATCAATACCCAAAATAAAAATCCAGGTTTTCAAAGGGTTAGACCCTGAATGAAAGAGTGAGCTACGAAATCATACCCACTGACAAGAAAGCTAAAAAGGAAGCTTGTCTCCCTGAACCCCGGCTTTGGGTACATGGGCAGGACGCAGAGAGGACATCTTCCATGAGCATCCATAATCGTAAACTTGTCCTCACAAATGTTTAAGGATGGAATTTACACTATCTGTGATGGCTGGAATCCCCATAAAGAGATATTATCATAAATTTCTAAGCTGTTAGCACTCTCGTGGATATCTGTAAATGATTTCTGGAGAAACATATCCTTAACCAGGTTGCTTTTCCAACAAATAACCCCTACAAACCAGGATCCCAGGAGATCCAATTTCAAAATGTGTCCAAAAAGAAGACATGATTCTAGCCATCTTGGAGTTGACAATCTTTTACAAAACCAGACACACATTCATGTTTTATGAAATGTCATACTGAAGTTAATTTCACCAAGAGCTTTGTAGAAGTAATGCTTCATCCTAGAACATATGACTCTCAAAGGTAGAAATTTCACGTACCACGAAAAGCTAGTGAAGAAATCTTTTGTATAGGTAAAACCTTTTCTGTGCTCCTAAAAATCACTTAAAATTTGTTGATTCCACAGTGAACTCCCAGGGAAGAGCTAAGAATCAGTAGGCATAGTCTGATAGAATTTTGGAACCTAGCCAGACATGGTGGCACACGACTTTAATCCCAGCACTCGGGAGGCTGAGGCAGGCGGAGCGTTATGAGTTCCAGGCTGGCTTGGGCTACAATATGTGAGCCCAAGGCCAGCCTGAACTACATAGTGCAACGCTGTCTAAAAAATCTAGGGCTGGGAGTTTGGCTCAATGGCTTAAGCACCTGCCTGGCAGGTGCAAGGTTGTGAGTTCGATCTCCGGTGCCAAAAAAACAAAAAAACAAAAAAAAGAATTTTGGTACCAGATGTTGAAGTACTATCCTCTATGGAATCAATGTATCACAGTGATTGAATATGGGCTCTGGATTCAGATTAACTAAGTAATGATTCTTTCTTCATCACTTAGCCTCTCAGTGCCTCTATTTCCCTATCTGTGTAATAACAGTGATAATAACAGTACTTACTTCATAGGTTTGGTGTGATAGAGATTTATTCATGTAAACTGTTCAGTCAAGTGCCAGTTCAATAGATGTTAGATATTATTCTCATTATTAACTGGTTACCATATCTAAATTATTTTTCACCTGTTATGGACTCAAATATTACCTGAAAAACAAAATAAATACATAGACATGTCACCTTCTAAAGCAAGCAACTTTCTCCCCTCCCCATTTGTACATTTGGCAAAACCAAGTCTTCCCTTGGGTTAGGCAAAGAGTTCTCTAGTACCCCAGATCCATATTGTACTGTAATCCATAATAGGAAAACATGAGAAAACTGGACATGATAAAAATTCAAAACTTACATTTCCAAAAGTCATCCATAAGAAAATCAGAGGACAATCCTCAAACTGTACAAAAATATTTGTAAACCATGAGTTTAATAAAGAACTTTTTCAGAAAAAAGTAACTCTTAAAGCTCAATAATAATATGAAGACAGACACCTCATTTAAAAGTGGGCAAATGGGGCCAGGGGTATAAGGCAGTACACAGTGCCTGTCTGGCAAGTGCGAGGTCCTGAATTTGATTCATGGTTTCAAAAAAAAAAAAAGTGAGCAAATGGGGTGTGGGGGCACAGCTCAATGTTAGCGCATTTGTGTTGCATGTACAAGGCCCTGGGTTTGATCCCCAGCATAGCACATAAATACACAAAAAAGTGAGCAAATCATGGTAATAGATATTTTGTCAAAGAAAGAATAGGAATGATTAATAAGGACATAAAAAGATACTCAAAATCACTAGTCACTAAGGAAATAAAAATTTAAGCCACAATGAGATATACTTCACACCCATGAGGGTCACTACAGTAAGAACACACACATGGATTGTAGCTCAGTTGTGAAGCATGTGGTTAGAATGTGTGAAGCCCTGGGTTCAATCTTCAGTATCAACAAACTAACAAAAAAAATTACATGAACAAATAAGTACAGGCAATAATAAGTGTTGTTGAGAATGTAGAGAAGTCAGATGTCCTTACACACTGCTGGTTGTAACGGAAGATTGCACAGCCACTTTGGAAAACAATGTAGTATTTCTTAAAAGTTTAACATAAAATTACCATTAACCTAGCAATTTCACTCCTAGGTATCTATCCAAGAGAAATGAAAATGTACGCCTTTACAAAGACCTGTAGATGAATGTTCATGGCAGCATCACTAATAATATTCAAGAAGTGGAAATGAGCCAGGCGTGGTGGTGCACGCCTTTAATCCCAGCACTCGGGAGGCTGAGGTAGGCGGAGCGTTGTGAGTCCAAGGCCGGCTTGGGATACAACGCGAGCACAAGGCTGGCCTGAGCTACATAGTGCGACCCTGCCTCAAAAAAACCCGGGCCGGGAGTTTGGCTCAGTGCCTTAAGCGCCTGCCCTGGTAGGCGCGAGGTTGTGAGTTCAATCCCCAGTGCCTCAAAAAAAAAAAAACAAAAGAAGTGGAAATGGCTGGGGATACAGATCAGTAGTAGAAAACTTGCCTAGTTTGTGCAAGGCACTAATGTTCAACTCCCAGGACCACTACACTCCTGCCAAAAAAAATAGCAGAAACAATCCAAATGTAGTACTGTATTTGACACAGTGGAATCCTACTTGGCATGGATGAGCCACAAAACTATTAGGTAAAAGAAGGTAGGTGTAAAATTGCCCATATTGTACAGATACATTTTTATGAAGTATTCAGTAAAGGCAGTCCATAGATAGACAATAGGTTAGTGGTTTCCTTGGGCTGCGGGTGGGACCCAGTGATCTCTTTGGGGTGATGAAAATGTTTTATCTTATTTATTTATTTATTTATTTATTTTTGGTACCAGGGATCGAACTCACAACCTCGGGCCTGCCAGGCAGGTGCTTAGGCCACTGAACTAAATCCCTGGCCCTATTTTTTGAGACAGGGCCTCACTATGCAGTTCAGGTTGGCCTTGAACTCATTTTGTAGCCCAGGCTGGTCTTGAACTCACAAGGATCCTCCTGTCTCAGCTTCCTGAGTGCTGGGATTAAAGGTGTGCACCACCACACCCAGCTGAAAATGTTTTAAAACTGGGTCATAATGATGTATTTTTACAGGTGAATTTTATGATCTATAAATTATACCTCAATAAAGTTATGTTTAAAGTTGGGGTCTATTTTGTCAACCTGTAAATTTTTGCCTAGGTTTTGTAACAATTAATGCAAATTTAAAAGTTTTGAATTTTTTAAAGTTCAGTCTACACCATAAAATAGTAATGAAAGAACTGTATGTGAAAGATAAGGAAAACAAAACCAAATGTAAAACACATGGATCCTAACAAAATAAAATGCAAGCAAAATATCATTTAAAATGATAAAGAGACATTTTACTCTCCATAAAAGGCACAATTCACTGAGAAACTGTAATAATCATCTGTCTTTATGCCACCAATAGGCCTTCAGATTATATAGGGAAAAAAATTAATATGAGACAAAATAAACAGATCTGTGTTCCTGTGGACATTAATACAGTAATCTCACAAATCAATAAATCAAGTAGGTATAAAGTAAGGATGTGGTACATTATAAAACAAAATGAGCTTGAAAAAAATTTTATTTGTGAGTACAAATAAAACTTTGAATCTTTCAGAGATAACAGTCTTTTATTTATATATTTATTTATTTTTGTCTTTTTGAGGCACAGTCTTGTTAAGCACATCAGGCTGGCCTTGAACTCACTTTGTAGCCCAGGCTGGCCTCGAACTCACAGTTATCCTCCTGCCTCAGCCTCCTGAATGCTGGGATGACAGGCATGCACCACAATAGCCATAGCACATGTTCCCAAATTGATCATGTTAAGTCACACAAAAAGCCATATCAAAAGGTTTTGGAAAATAAAATTATATATGTTTGTTTGCTGTTGGAAAGTCCACAGCATTTACTCTGAAAATCTGCCTGAAGTGTCTATTGTTTTGACTTGCCAAATAAATTTGGCAATTGTGCGTATGGTTATAGTTACTTCCCATTTCTAAGAACGCTAAGAATTTAAAATCCTAATCTAGTCTTTGCTTTCCCTTTCTTTAATTTTCTTAGATTCTGTTTTGCCTCATTCCTGTTGAGTTCAAAAAAAAAAAATGCTTTACCCTCATATTCCCTGGGCAATTTTGCATCATTCCATGTGTTTACTTCTCTTACTTTAAAATTTTCTAATTAAATTTCCCCTAAGGTTTATTTTCCCAGAACCTATTCTTGGAAGCATCAGCTTGAAGCTTTGCTTGGAGTCAGGTGTCTCCCTAGGGACCCCTTCCCGCATTTTCTCCTTAGATTCTAGGCCTTCCTAGCTGGTTCCTCTGTCCTTTGTCGCTGGTTTTTGGCTACAGTTTACTACATGGCAGGCATCTGTTAAGCTCCAAGGAGTTATTAGAGAATAAAACACATGGGCTTTCCCAGGTCCTCCAATGGAGGCTAAAATGTGCAGACAGCCCATTTGCAGGTGGAGAAGTTAGAGCTGCAATCCCCAGCAGGCATCTTCCCCATTCTGTCTAGCAGAAGGGGGTCGTCACCATTGTAGTCATCCGCAGGGAAAGTTCCTAATACATTCCAATGAGAACTCTTCAGGCTGTGAACTGGCGCTGGAAGGAGGGACAAGAGGAATCTGGCCAGCTGGCGGAGAGCAGATCTACGGAGCAATGTGTTCGCCGTCCCAGCACAGTGTCTCCCTGCTCCAGTACACCGGGACCTGAACCTTTCAAAATGAAACATTGAGATACTCACTATGAAATCTGCAAAAGAACCTAAGTAGCTTGCAAAGAACCATGTTTTGCTTTTTCCCCCTCCCTCCTACCAAATATTTAAATTTAGCAAGAGCTAACTTCTAAAATACAATTGCTGAGAAGGGACCAACAGATCCTGGCGGCAGTTATACAAGTACCTGCAAATGTAGAAAGTTATGGAGGTGAACACCTAGGGTTGCTGCACTTCATAAAAATGTAAATACATGGATGGTGGTGATGGTTGTACAACCATGTGACTTTATTTATTCGCACTGAATTCTATATTTAAAATGAATGGAAAATTTCACATCTATTTTACCATCATAAAAAACTTAAAACATATATATATGTACTCAATTGAGCACAGCTCACTATCATATATTAAAGTTGTTAATGAACTAACAAACACCATCTGTGCCTCCAGAATTTGCCTTGGCTCTTCACACATTTTCCCAAGTTGCTTCCTTTTTAAGGTCTATAATCGCTCCTAGAACACGGAGTAATATCTGACAGTGCGGCTCCTGTGCGGGCCTCCTCACGACCTTGAGCTGACCCAGGCTCTCCCCTGCAGGCACACACGGACTTCCGGGGTTGGGGAAGCTGAACAAAGGCCTAGAGTTCAAGGCTAGGGCAGGGTGCAGCACAAGGCAAAGAGACAGGGGAAGGCCCAGCAAATCTCTGCTCTCTGCCTATCTCTGGCTTCCCCCATCTCTCCTCCTCCAGCCTAGGCAGGAGGCAAAACAAGTTGTAGACTTTTAGTTGGGAAAGAGACCTTGGGTCATCAAGATCTACCTCCTTATTTTTAGTTCAATTCATTTTTTAATGAGGCAAAGAAAACCCATACAGGTGATGGGGTTTTTGCAAGAGCGGTTGTACCGCCGGCTGAGACTGAGTGAGACTAACAATCAGGCCCTCTGTGCACCGTGCCACAGCAGACCACAGCTGCACGCAGTCTCCTCTGTGCTGCTCCTGAGTCCTTCTGTCCCTTCTTTCTCCTCTATCTCGCCTTCCCACCAGAGCATTTTCATAACCCTGAGGTTTAATTTCTATCATAAAATTTACCCGTTCAAAATACACAATTCAACAGGTTGTAGTATATTGAGTTGTATGCAAACACACCAATGTTTAAACATTTTCATTGCCCCAGAAAGAACACTGTGGATCCATCAGCAATGACTCCCCACTTCCAATATGTGGTCCTTTGTGACTGGCTTTTCCACCTAGAACAATGTTTTCAAAATTCACCCGCACTCTAGCCCTCAAGATCACTAAGTTGTTCTTGTTAAGATGAGTGAATTAAGGGGGTCAAAGGAAGAATAGAGAATTCTAAGGGTTACAACACAGCACCATGACATAGGGCAAGAAGTAATTTCCTCCTATATGCCATGTAACCCAACCAGTCTATCTCTGTTCTTTAGCCCATTCAGTTCTATCTTCATAGCTTCAGAACATCACCATCCTCATTTCACACGTGAAACCCAGAAGAGGAATTCAGAATCTTCTCAGAGAGAATGCAGGTCACAAGGAACAGAGCAAGGCTTGGAATGCATGTTGGTCCAGCACTAAAGTCCTGTATTTTTCTCTAGTCTGGGCCTAAAGTGGTCAGATACCGGCAATAATCATTTCACAGGCACAGGTAGCTGGTACTTCTGGCCGATGTCAAAAAGAGGTGTTCACTGTGCTTTTAAGACATCGCATTCCCTAGTCCAGAAGCTCCTCACTCAATGCCCGTATAGTTCACATTAAGAGTCTGTTTATCACAAAGATAAAACATGATCACAAAATCAGTGTAAGGGTCTGGATGAAATATGGTACATCACGCAGGATATTCAGTTGTAAAACAGGAAGATCCTAATGGTTCGATAGAGAATGAGCCAAATACAGTGAACAAAAGCAAGCTGCAGAACAGCATGCAGACTATGCTACCATTTGTATCAAAAATTATGCATGAGGGAAGAGCAGAGAGTGAACACACTTGTATGTAATATTTGCTTATGTATGAACACAGGAACCTTGCAAGAAATCTACAAAATGCAAATCCCAGCTGCTTCTGTGGTGAGGAACTCAGTGCCTGGAGGCATTGGTGGGAAGAATTTCACTCTCCACCATTTTGAACCTTTTAAACTTCTGAATATGAATCACCTATTCAAAAATATATGCATAATTAAAAATCCACTCATGCATTTAACAGCATACGAAGCTCCTTGGTCATAACAGGTGTTGGCGTCAGATGTGGGGATAGGGCTGGATACACGACTACAGGGAAAAGATTTAAAGACTTGTAGATTTCACTTTGTTTCTACCTCCAAAAGACAAGCTCCAAGGCCAGCTCTGCTGACACGAGTCCTAACTCATCTGTGAACAAGGATCTTCCATTCTGATTTGCACAGGATTTATAGTCTGCACCACACTTTTAATTACCTTCCCCTTTATTTTGTCCGTTGTAGCTTCAAGAGTGCTCAGTGTAGGTCAGTCTAATTAAATTGCTATCACTATGGCCTTAGATAGTCCCAGGACCTGAGAAGTATCCTACTCTTCCATTTCCACTATTAACTTCTTCCCTGTTGCCACTAAGGAACAAGAGATGGGCAATGTGCTCTTTCCAGAACTCAGTTAAGAATGCAAACCCGGGTCTAATTCCTGCTGTGGGGATAATGACAGCACCTATACCAACGGCTGTTACGGTATTTAAATGAATTAATATGGCAAATGTTTATAACAGTGTCTGGAACATAGCACGGTGTAAGTGAACTTTTTAATCATTTCTATTATCTTTTGTCATGCCCAACCAGGTTCAGCCAAATGTACCTTTCCTCATTTCTGGAGGACGTTATTATCTCCTCCTGCTGGGATGAAACAGTTCTTAATTCCCGGATGGGTCTGGTAAGGCTGGACTACATATTTTTCCTCTCTTCCACAGGCAAAATTAGTAGCTCCCTGCTCAGAGTCACTTTGTCTCTGTTACATGCTCCTGTGAGCTTTTCACTTGCCTGGCCGCTTCCGCTGGTAATCAGGGGCCAGTGGATAAAGAGCAGTCAAAACGCAAGGTCAGCATCATTGCAGACCAAGCCTATTGGTTACAAAAGATTTTGGCCACACCCCCACATCTGTTATCCCATTTTGACACCATGATTTTAAAAAATCAGACTGAGAGTCTCAAAAACAAACAAACAATAGAAGTCTATACCAGGGGTCATACACTTTTCAGGTAATGGGTCCAACAATAAATATTTTAGAATCTGTGGACCCTTGAATCACTCTTGCAACTACTGAATATGGCCCTTGTGTCTCCAAAGTAGCTTCTAACAGCAGGTAAAGGAATAGGTGTGGCTTAAGCGCCTGTCTGGCAGGTGCGAGGCTGTGAGTTTGAAACCCAGTACCACAAAAAAAAAAAAAAAAAAAAAAGGAATAGGTGTGGCATCGGTCTAATAAGGCTATTTATGAGCCGGGTATGGTGGCTCACGCCTATAATTCCAGCACTCAGGAGGCTGAGGCAGGAAGATCACTGCGAGTTCAAGACCAGCCTGGGCTACAAAGTGAACTCAAGGCCAACCTGAATCGTTTAATGAGACCCTGTCTCAAAAAAACCAAACCAAAAAAAAAAAAAAAAAAAGAAAAAAAAACCCAAACAACAACAACAAGGACAAAAACTATTTATGGACGCTGAAACTCTAATTTCCTATCATTTTTACGTGTCACAAAATATTTATCTTCTAATTTTCGTTCGACGACTTAATAACATAGGTAAACCTCATTTTTAGCTCTCAGGTAATACGAACACAAATGGTATCCAGGCTGGTGGCTTACAGGGTAATCTCAGCACTTCAGAGGCTGAGGCAGGAGGACTGCAAATTC
>RJWM01018087.1:0-41717 GCA_004363535.1 Dasyprocta punctata | reverse complement strand
CTCCCTCTCTTTCTCTCTCTCTTTCTCTCCCCCTACTCCTTTCCTGCTTTCTCAGTTATTCTCTTCCTTTACTTCTTTCTTTCTTCTCCCCTTATTTTCTATCTCCCAGCCTACGATTAACCAATATTATAACAATCATTCTGGATTATTTTGTAAAAAGTAACATTGCTTTTAAAAAGTTTTAAGTTACATAATTGATATAAAGTTGGCTCTATAGATGCTATATAAATGATAGTGGTTCTCTTCTTGCAACACAGTGAGCAGGCTAAAAATGTATATAAACACAAAATCATAACCAAAGCCAAGGTTATATCATGAGAAATGTACACTAACTAAATAAACCCCCATAACTGTGACAAGTTTTTGTATCCTAACTAGCCTACAGCGCCAAAACAATAAAACAAGAAACAAAGCAATAATACACCTCCCAAATATTTAGCTCTTCAAAAGCGGATCTCACAGACAGTGAATAAAGAAGTCAAAGGCAAACAGTTCAGAAACTAAACTGTTGATATGCTTCAAGAGATCAAAGAAATATATCCATAAGATATTCCATAAATGCAAAAAGGATGTAAACAAGATTAAATTAATATAATGTTCAAGGAGTTCAAAAAAGACACAAGAAAACTTGATTGGATTTTAAAAGACAATACAAGATAAAAATGATCATTTTAGTAAAAAATTAGAGATTGGGACAAGAAATCAAGCAGAAATTCAGGATACTAAAAAAAACTATAGAGAGTATGGACAGCAGAAACTGTAATTGTGAGGAGAGTATCAAAACTAGAAGATAAATTTGATGTAGTAGATCAAGTACTCAGTGACAACTTAAAAAAAAACACCAAAACGAGGTAGAAACTGAATCCAACAGATGGTAGATCACACACACACACACACACACACACGCAAATCCACCCTAAAATTTATTAGGATTAAAAAAACTGGACGATTACATGAAAGGTACAAAACAATTTATTAATCAAAACCATAGTGGGAAATTTTCCAAAACCAGGGAAACAATCCAACTTGCAAATAAACAAGGGATACAGAACCCCAAATAGTCATGACCATAAAATAACTTCAGGAAATATCCTAGAAAAAAATATCAGATTTAAGCACAAAGAGAAAATACTAAATGCTGTTAAAAATATATCAATAACTTAGAAAGCCAAGCCTGTCAGAATAACAACAGCAGGTTTTTCAACACAAAATTTAAAGGCCAGGAGAGAACAGAACAAAGATTTTTAATCCCCAAAAGAAAATAACTTTCAACCCAAATAAATATACCCTTCAAAATTATCTTTCAAAATTGATGAAGAAATAAAGATATTCCATGTGAATGGCACCTAAAAAATTAATGAACACAAAACCAGTACTGTTGAAAAAATTCAAAGAAATCCTAGATAAAAGCAGCAAGGTAAACACCACCAAAGAGCTGCCCCTCCAAAAAAACTACATTCAACTAGGAGAGTAGTTGTTAAAAAGGGAAAAAATAAAGGAATCACAATAGGAAAACAGTGCAACAAGAGGACTCAGTAAATACGAGTGAGTAATAATTCTCAACGTAAATGGTCTTAACTCTCCAATCAAAAGACAGACTGGCAGATTGAATCAAAAATCGAAACCCAACTTCTGAGTTGATGACAGAGTGGTAAGCAGCAGAGAAAGAGCCTCTCCAATATTTGGTATCCAGAAACTGGAACATAGTAACATGAGAAAGAGAGGGAAGAGATTGGGTCCCCAGGATGCAGGAAGTATCTGAAGTGACAATTGAGAGAAGACTGGGAGAGAGAAGGGAGAGACTTCAGTGAAGAAGAAGGAGGTGACAGGTGGCGCTTTCTCCCAGAGCTTGGATGCACTACATGGGAGGAGCAGCTCTAACCTGCAGATGCACAGTGACCACTGGCAACCCCAGAGACCTCCACAGAGAAATGCACCAGTGGAATGGAGCAGAGGATTCAGTGGACTGCACTAGCTGGTGAGGTACTCAGGTTCAGACCACCTCAGGAGAGGGCAATTGGCCAATGGCCATCTATTGAATATGGGCCATTTGAGCTTAGAACTCAGAACAGTGGCAGGATTGGTTAGGGAACTGAGTTCAAACCAGGAGAGAGCTGAGTTCAAGCAGGAGGTGCACACACTGTTGCAGGCTAACCTGTTCCAGCCTCACAGCCAAAAACCAGCCTAAACTTCAATGCAATTAAAGGTGCAGGCTTGCTGGGACTATCCACTACACTGCCATAAAGCTATGGCTGACTTACTAGGATTGATCAACTTGAACCTGGACTTTGTCTGCCCACAGTTTCTAGTAGTGACAGCAGAAACAAAGTCAGCACTGAAAAATCAATAGCATTCCTATACACAACAAACTCACTCAGAGAAAAATTGGGGAAATCACACCTCTTGTAAAAGGATCCAAAAATTAAATGGCTAGGAATCAATCCAATGAAGGAAGTAAAAGACTTCTATATTGAAAAGTACAGTACTCTGAAAAAGAATATTGAAGAGGATATCAGAAAATGGAAATATATTTCTTGTTCTTAAGTAGGAAGAATCAATACAGTGAAAAGGGTCATACTTCCAAAATTGTTATACAGATTTAATACAACAGCAATGAAAATTCCAAAAGCATACCTCACAGAATTAGAGAAAACAGTCCTAAAATTCATTAGAAACCAGAAGAGACCAAGAATAAGCAAAAAACAATTCCATGCAACAAAGGTAAGGCAAGGAGCATAATAATCCCTGACTTGAAATTATACTACAAAGCTACTGTGATAAAAACAGCACGGAACTGGCAATAGACCTGGGGTTCAATAGGACAGATTAGAAGACTCAAAATTACTCAAGACATGCACAATCGTATTTTACTTGACAAAGTAGCCAAACACCTTCACAAGAAGAAAGACAGACTCTTCAATAAATGGTGCTGGAAAAACTGGCTTTCCACACGCTGAAGATTAAAACTAGACTCATCTTTCACCATGCACTAAACTATAATTGACATAGGGCAAAGATTTAAATTTTAAAACAGAGATGCTAAATCTTCTGGAAGATAGAATAGGCAGAAATCTTGAAAACATAGGTGTAGGCAAAGACTTTATGAACAAAACCCCAATCACACAGGAACTGTCACAAAGAATCAACAAGTGGGATGTCATTTAAAAAAACCTTCTGCACAAGAAGAGAAGGCACCAATAGAATGAAGAGATAGCTCACAGTGTGGAAAAAAATTGGCAGCTATTCCTCAGAAAGAAGACAACTATCTAGAACATATAAAGAACCCCAAAAAATCAGGCCTCTCAAATTTAAAGACCCAATCCAAAAATGTGCGTCTGAAATAAACAGACACTTCTCAGATGAAGAAGTAGAAATAGCAAATAAATATACAAGAAAATGCTTAACATCACTGATCATTTGAGAGATGCAAACTAAAACAATACTGAGATTCCACTTCACTCCAGAAATAATGACTATTACTAAGAAATAAATCAGTAACAAATGCTAGTGGGATTGTGGGCAAAAAGGAACTCTTTTCCATGGTTGATAAGAGTGTGGACTGGTACAATCACTGTAGAAATCAGTGTGGAGGTTCCTCAAAAAATGAAAACTGGACGTTCTATTTGACCCAGCTATTCCTCTTCTTGATGACTTCCTGAAAGAATTAAAAGCATAGTGCCAAGTGATATATTCACACCTATATTTATAGTGGCACAGTTTGTAATAGCTAAATCTTGAAACAGCCCAAATGCCCATCAACTGATGAATGGATAAGTAAGATGTGATTTTTTTATATATACTCTGCCATTTTTATATACTCCGCCCTTAAGGTTAAACTGAAGACATTTCTAGATAAATGGATGCACCTTAAGACCATACTCTTCAGTGAAATAAGTCATACACATGTGTAAATACTGCATTTTTTCTCTGGTGTGAAAAACAAAAGCATAATTAAGAACCAAAATGTGTAATAGATATCGTGTAGTAGAAGAAAATGTTCAAACATAAGGAGAACTAGGGGAGGGGAGGGAAAAGAAAAAAATGAGAAAGAAGGATAAAATGGAAACAAAGCTTCTATAAATAAGGAGGGGAAGCATTGTTGCAGGGAGGGTAGGTGAATGGGAAAAAAACAAATCAAGATATATCAGGTGCAGGTACAAATTCCCTCTAATGAATGTGACCATTATGTATATGCACAATATGCCAATAAACTTAAATTTTTAAAAAACCAAATATATATTACCTACGGCATACACACCTCCACAAAGAAATACATAAACTGAAAATGAAAAATAGAAAACAATACTGTGCAGAACAACAGCCTGAAAACAAATAAGAGTATCTATCCTCCCATCACAGAAAATAGACTTCAACCCAAAATTTTCCAGAAGAGGCAAAGAAGGTCACTATACAAGAGACTTTATGGTAGCCACTGCTGACTTTCTGCTGTCTTGTTGTGAAGTCCTGTGTTGCTTGCATTGTTCTGTTCTGATTTTATTTGTTTTGTTTTGTTTTATTCTCTTTAAAATAAAAATAATTTTTAAAGAAAAGAATGTCACTATATACTAGAGGATATAATTCAACAGGAAGAGAGAACAATTGTAAACATGTATGTTCCAAATGCCAGTGCACACAGTTCGGCAAAGTAAATACTCCTGGGCATAAATGTTTGATAAGCATCAACAATCATAGTAGGAACTCCATTGCCCCACTCACACAAATAGGACAACTAGACAAAAAAAAATCAACAAATAAATATCAGAACTAAACCACACTATCAAACAAATAGACTTAAATATCTGTAGAATGGTTCATATTACAATGGAATATATATTTTTCTTAGCAATACACAGAACTTTCTCCAAAATAGACCTCATATTAGACCATAATGCATGCTTAAATAAATGCAAAAACATTTAGATAATCTCCTGTATTCTATTGGATTACAGCACAATGAAACTAGAAGTAAACAGAAAAAAAAAAAACACACAGAAACTAAACAGACACCTTCCAGAACCTATATTCCCATATGTTTTCATCTGTGGGTACATACAGGAGATGTCCTAGATTTGGGCGAAATTTATATTGGCCCAATCTATTCATTATTCAGCTTGCTTATAATCTAACAGAAAATTGGGGACCCCGTAACATGATGGTACAAGAGAGTCTAATTGAAACTGGGATTATAGTTTACCTTTTAATTGCGTCAGCAGTCCTCCCTTATGGAATTTCAGGCTTGCTGGCTCTTTATTATATTTTTCATCTGGTACCCACTTATATCCCCATAAAAAAGCTTCACGGTATTTAGCTATTCATTTCTTTCCACATGTGATTGTCAGAATTGGCAGCTATGAACATATAGATGGGCTCACATAGATTGCTAATGATTTCTCTGATCATGTCCTGATTTGTACTTTCCTCCCAAATATTTTGTTTCTTACTGAGGAGAAACTTATTTTCACTGTTTAAAATTCATCCACTCCTCAGTATTGACCTTTTAAGTCTCTTAATATTATCCTCTATCCAAACTCCATGCAGCTCACTTCATGGGAGACTAATAATAGTATTTCCCAATCAAATATTACTCATACTAAGGTGGTTAGGCTAAGGGCTAAAGCCTAGTTCCCCACCAATTTTATACCCAAAGGGGTGGTAGACTCTGCCCCTGAACAAACTACCTCAGCACTTGAACACATCAGAAAGAGTGGCTTTGAAGCATTCTTACTGCTGCCATCATAGCAGGGACAGCACTGGCACTGTACTGTGGTCACCCTGACTCATTCCGTGTCTCCTCGCCAGACCATAAACAAGTATTGTCAAAATGGTACTTCCAATCTTTTAGCTCAAACCAATATTAATACAGAAATTTGTCTAAGACTGGACACTCAAAGCCATGGCAGGATGACTCAGTGAATATCAACAAGCTCTGTGAATGCATAGTTTAGTTGTGACCCTGGGTATCACTCACTGTGCATTTCTCCTATTCCTTTCAGTCATTCTGAATCTTGGAAAGAGGCCCATCATCTTCTTCATACAAATCTGAATGGAGAAATCACTCGTCTCCAAGGCTAACTTCAGGCCCAGTTTCATAAATGTCAAATGGAGGTTTCAATGATACTTTAGATCATCTCAGTGATATTGCCTATTGGTTGAACCTCAAAAGTTAGCTTTGGGGCCTCAATCTATGCATATGGGTTTTGACTGCTATTGGAATTTTTTTTTTTTTGCTTTTTACTTCAACCCTAAGAGTCCTCTGTGCACTATTTCAGCAGACACTGCCTCTGAAGCTCTGATGACTTTTCTCCAAGACCGATATCCCTCCTCCCTTTATCCTATCCTTCTGTATTGGGTGATATACTATGTCCCCCCAAGTCCTAATATACTTTTGATGGGGCTAAGTCCAGCACTTGCTTGTGATAGGTTTGTTGTCTAGAGCCAGGATTGATGATGTGAGTGCTGCATCCGCCCAGGGGTGGAGCTGAGATACAATATAAAGGAAGGCAGGTCTTTCTCTTCCAAGCTTCCGCCCTCTCTCTCTCGCCAGTGCGCTTGCTGGTTGCGACTGCCATGGACGGCCACCCCGCCACGCCATGCTTCCTTGGAGCCAACAAAGTATGGACTGAAACTCCCAAGAAACTGTAAAAAATAAACCTTTCCTTCCCTAATTTTGGGCATCAGGTATTCCGTCTCGGCAACAAGTAAAAAGTAACTAAGACACCCTCTTTCCAAAACCTATAGACAAACCAAAAAGGGGGACATGTGGGGGCCCTGGCCAGAAGTATGTATGATATGGATATGCAGAGATAAGGGATTTTGGGGACCAGAAGCTCAAAACCTCCCAGAATGCATGGTTAAAGATTAAAAGGCCACAGGGCCACATGTCCACATGGGATCAAAACACATTGATTTAAGTAATGTATGCCCTGGCGATTATCCTCCCCATACTCTAATTTATTACTTATATTAATCCTCAGGTCAATCATGTAGCAGACCACCCTGTCTTTATCCTCTCCTTATCCTCTCTTTACCCTATCCCCTATGTAAATTCTACACAGATGTCCTTTATAAGAATATGCTTCCTGGTTCTACCAATAAAGTGCTTCCTGGTTCTATCAATAAAAAGTCATAGAGGCTTCAGTTTGGGGCTCTTTCTTCCTAAGACTCTCTCACACTAAGGTGTCTCTGTTAAGTCAGCCCCCTGGGCCCTCTTGGAGGTTAAACTGGGCCCTGACTCTGAGTAATCTCTTCTCCTTTCCACTGCACTACTGTTATGAAATACAACAGGTGCTCAGGTCCTAAACTCCTTCCTGCAGGACTTGCAGGTCACTTTAGTGCTGTCATAGCGGAAATGAAGACATGTATCCAGACCACAGACTTCTTCCTGGAGCTCAGGTACCAGCTGGAGAGGAGGTGCTGGGTCACCGCCTCCATGCCCATGTTTTTCAAGGTTCTGCTGTACTGGGAAAACAGGGCCCTGTACTCATCCTGCTCTCAGTGGCCAAGCACTTTCTAGGGGGCCAACAGGCACAGCTGCAGCCCAATGTATGCCTATTCATCGCCACTCTCCATAGGTTTCCAGTCCCCCTGCTCACTTTGGAAGTCCCTTCTTTCCAAATTATGGTTAAAAATCATCACCTTTCTCCTCTATTTTTATCTTATCAGAAAAAAAATCCCTGTCCTCTTTGGCACAAGTTTCCTGGTTATGCTCCATGACCAATCATAACTATCCTGGCTGCTTTGTCATGTTAGCATCTAGGTTTAAGAAAAACTTGGTCCACATGCACATCTGTGCCCCAGCACAGATCACCTTTACATTTCATACCTATTCCATCTTCCAGGTCATCTCTGTGAATCTGGCCAGCGTTTGGCCAGCCCCAAAGCACTGGAGCTGGGAGTACTACTGTTAGATTCCTCCCTCATAGTGTAGACATGCGTGTATGTGGTGAAGACTTACTTCTGGTCTGAAGGGTTGGACCCAGTCACCTGGTCATCACACACTCGACCCTTCTGCATTTCTTTCTTCATGCATCCAGAGTTCCACTTCCCAGGTCTCTTCCTGGCACAAATTCTCCACCAGGGATCTGCAGCACCAGATGAGCAGGGCACGGTCAGAGGGCTCCAGGGGGTACTTATTCATTAGCAGCTTTGTCTGCCCTCCACTGCCTGCAACACCCCTGTGTGCTGCACCCCTCCCAGGGCCCCACACGGTACAGAGGCCGACTGGTCTACATTCTTTGAATCCAGATTTCCCAGCATAATGTGGTCTTCAGCACAGCTGAGACATCCTGAGGAGATGCCATCCCTTAGCAGTAGCATGGTCATAATTAAGCGCACTTACCTTCTGTGTTCCACGCTCTTTCTCAACAAGTGTCTCTTTCTGTAATGCATGGCCTATACCTGTGCATCTTCCCCACAGAGAATTAATTATAACTGTCACTGACAGTATTGTCAGGGGTGGCTCACACTCATTAAAATGACTTCATTGCTGCAGAAAACTCATGGGCCACAATTATTTCGGAAGTCTTCTTAGGTTGAAAAGGCAAACTGGAGGTCGCAGTACCTTCGTTTCCTATTTGCAAGGGAATCTAAGAAACTCTGGAGATATATAGGAGTCTAGGAACTAAGTTACAGTTTACTTTTGAGCTTATCACAAATATGTTGGGTTAGGTGAGGGCCAGGGTGAGAACTGGAAATAGCTCAGTTTCAGTGTTGTTTTGTTTTGTTTTGTGTTTGGTTTGGCTTGATTTTGTCTCATAGTGCTGGGGATGGAACCAATGACCTTACTCATGCTAGTTAATGCTCTTCTGCTGAGCTACTTTCCCCAACTTCAGTTTTAATGAGACAACTATTTAAATTCCTCAAGTTCAGCACAGCAGCTAAGGATGGCACAGAAGTATCATTTTTTTCCAGCGTGGATATCCAAGGTGACACTGAGATAACTTTCATATTTTTGACTAAATAAGTAAAACACAAAAGTTGATTATTTGCAAGTGGAAGGGTATGTCTGATTAAACCCCAATGATGAAAATAACAATCAATCCAGCAATGATGGGCCAGCCCACACTGGAGAGCCAGATGGACTTATGGGTGACACTATCAAAACAAGCGCTAATATACAATTCACAAGGAGACAAAACTGTCTCCTTGTTTGAAGTGGGGAAGGGTGGTATTTAATGACCTAATTATCTGGGAACGGGTCAGTTGACTGAATTGTGCTACATACAAAAAGAGAGGTTCGGAAGACATGTTCAATTGTTTCAAATACAGAAAGCAGGAAGTGGGGAAACAATGAATAAGCTTCTCCTAGGCAGAGAAGGTAGAGCAAGTGGCTAAGCCATGGGAGCTATGCTTTTTTGACAGGTTCGGATTATTAAGAAAACAATTGCCAAGACATAACCTGATATTCAGAAGCAGTTGCCAGATAATATGTTGTCTTTCCAATGGTAACAGTATCCCATGAAACACTCTCTTGGCAGAGCTACTCTCCTCCAGTACTGATTTACAGAGCAAGAAATTCCCAGGAAGAGCAGTAAGTTTAATTTATAGTAACCTGAGGCTAACCAAGGAAGTAGAATCAGCAGGTAGCTGGCAGGAGAGTGAAAGATGAGGGCAGCTATTTGTGTAAATCTTTCTCAATTTTATTAACTACCAGACATCAAAGGAAAACAGATTCCTAGCTACTTTCAAGTACTTTTCCCTTCTATCAAAATGACATTAACCATCCAAATTCTAAATGACTGAATGTAGCCTGTGTTGAAAGGAAACTTGAAACATCATTAGGCCCAATCATTTGGTTGTGTAAGTAGAAAGAAAGACACTCAAAATGATCAAGTCACCATCTGTGATCATCCAGTCGGTTTGTAGTTGAGCCGTACTAGACTGGTAGTTTACCTCCATCTTAGCGCTCTTTGCACTACTTCTGAATTTTCTAAGACTTACTAACTGCAAAACACTACATAATATATGAGATGGTAGATAGATATAGATAGTTTTGTTTTGAGGAGTTTTTTTTAACATTGATAATGAAAACTAATTGAACTCTCAACATAGAAGTCTGTGTTTTGTGAGACTCACCAACTGCACCAAATTGGATAATCTGTGTAATGTACAATGAACCAGATTTCAAACACATTTTTGGGTAATAAGGTATATTCAGAAATTTTGTTAATACTCAGACCATCAGGGTGCTATTTGGTACACTGAAGAAGTAATTTACTAAGCAAAGTCACTGTGAAATAAACAGCCATTGATCTTTCCCTCCTCAGAGTAATAATAGGCAAGGCTATCAACAGAGAACCTGGCTGTTCTCCAGGGCAAGATACATAGTTTCAAATTTTACTTGTTTTGACAACAGAGACAGGGACCAAATGATCTCCACACTCCTGACTCAAATATTCTATTAAATGAATTTATATGTTTCAAAGTAGCATTTCTGCAATGCATGCTCATAAAAATTTTACCTTCTATCTGTCTAGCTCTTCACTGGTTACAGACAATATTCACCTACACACACTCATCAACTTCTAGTAATCCTGTAAAGTTACAATGACAGGAACAATATTCTGAGCAAACCAGGGAGTGAAATAAACTAATAAAAGTTAAGAATTTCAAGTCAGAATCACAATGAAGCCTCAGCTCTGTTTCTCTCCATCAGTGACCTGGTAAACTTCTCTAAACCTCAGCTTCCCTGTCAGTAAGTGGGGATCATTACTGCAAGATGCAATAAGAACCACTGACTAATGAAACAGTTTAGGTACCCTGAGTTCCATTCCAAAATTCTTCTAACCTCACCATGCTACATATATATATTTCTTTTTTCTGTATTCTGATGTTTTAACTGCCCCTCTCAGGGCAGACCAGTTCCTAGAGATACCAAACTGCTTTACAAATGCAAATCAAGCCATCCAGAGCCTAGAGTCCAATCACCTCCTATATCAGCTCATGCAGCCCAGGCCACTCTACCTGGCTGTCCACCTCACCCAGAGTCCAGGGCCAGCCACTGTGCTTCATAACCCACTGAAATTCACTACTCAAAGTAGCCAGTCCTGCGCTTCCTTACTCTGCCTCATCCACGTCTTCCTGCAGAAACCACAGTGAAGTCTCTCTTAGTTATGTCCTTTGCCCCTAATCCATTGAGTGCGTCCTCATGTGGTCTCTACCGTGTGGTGTGGCATGACCCACTTTGGAACAGAAATAAGCTATCTTTCCAATGACAGTACTTTCTGTCACTGTTGGCATACCTAGGCCTCATGTTCTATCATTACACTGCATTTAAAGTACTCCCACCCCCTCTTTATCCACTCCCACCTCCCAACCCAACACCAGTATGGGAGATGTCACACAGCAGGTAATCCGGAAGTGACAGTGAAGATTAACTTTACATTATCCTCGATGTTTCTGTGAAAGTTTTTTGGATGAGATTAACAAGTAAATCAGTAAGCCTTGAGTAACGCAGATTAGTCTCCCTCATGTGGATGCCCTCATCCAATAAATCGGAGGTCTTAATAAAGACTCAGTTCTGTAAAGGAAAGAGGGAACCCTACAGCAGCTGATCTCTGAACCTGGACTGCAACACTTCCCTGGTCTCCAGCCTTCTGTCCAGATTCACAGACTTTGCACTTGAACCTCCAAATGACGAGTATGAATATCTTCCCCCCTTTCTGCCTATCTTGCTCCACTCTCTGCCCGTTTCTTTTCTCCCTGTTCTCTCTTAATCACCCCCAATCTCAGAATTTATTCTACCTATATGTACCAAGGTTTGGCCTCATTCCTTTGGTTTAAACCAATTACCATACCTGGGGTATGAGATATTACACCCCAAGTTGGGGTCTGTTACTAGAAGAAAGAGTAATGAAACAAAATAACATGTACACTTGAAAAAATATTCAAATTCTTACATCTGTATTAAATATTAAGGCTTCTCTGAAGAGAACAAGCTCTAGATGGGGCTTATTTACCCATATCCATGTGTCTAGTATAAAACTCAGAAGTGTTCATAAGTCTACGAACTATAAGGTTTATGAGACTGAGATGTGTTCTGTTTTGTTCACTCCTCTACGCCAGCACCCAGCACAGTGTCTGGCAGGTGATAAGCACTTAGTAAACATCAGAATGAACAGATCTTTTCTTAAGATAACTTGAAAATTTTGCTTCTATAATTATGTATCCAAAATGTAACAATAAAATTAATTTTTAAAAGTCAGGCCTTTTTCTTACACACATACGTGCCCATCCCTTCACCTCACCCAGGCAAAGGAAATTGAACTAAGTGGTTGGACATTTTTCAGTCAACCACCTCTCAAGCAATACATTCTGTGTATGTGTGTGTGTGCATGTGTGAGATTTTTTTCAGACAGGGTCTCACTAGGCAGTTCAGGCTGGCCTTGAACTCATTATATAGCCCAGGATGGCCTTGAACACATGGCAATCTTCCTGCCTCAGCCTCTCAAGTGCTGGGGTTACAAGCATGTGTCACCACATACAGCTTCAAACAATACATTTTTGATATCATCTACAGCAGCAAAGGTAGACCTTTTAGAGCTTTCAATGATACAAATAGCACATGTGCCATAGGTTCACCACCACTGATCTATAGCATGCTAAGATACTAGCAGCCCCCTAAGAAACTTTGACTGCCTGACCTATGAGTCCCTGAACAAAAGAACCAGTTCTTGATGTGCCCATCGAGTTCAGTCAAACTAAGAAGCTTTGAAACGAATGAGTGAATGAAGAAAATCTCCCCTCTGATAGCTTCCTAACAGCATGGCTGACCAGGCTCAGGAACAGACAAGTCTAAAAGGATTGGAGGAAACAAATCTGTACAAATGAGGTTGCTTAAGGTGAATTTAAAAAGTAGCACTGTGCCCTTTTTGAGGATATCACATCATTTCTCAAATGGTGCCTTTGGAAAGAGCCTCTAACGATAGAGCAGGCATCAGAAGGACTGCATGAAACTGAGTAAAACATCAGCAGGGGGAAACTGTGGCCAGTTCGTCATGCATTTTTTTAAACCCTAGTGTGCAGAGAAAACTTCGATGAGTCAAACACACACAACCTCTTTCCAGGTGGATGAAACCATCTCAACTCAGAACTTTCATATTCACAGACCATGCAAGAATGAAACTAAAACTCTTATGTATGTTCCAACAGCCAGTTCTCCTTGATGCACCTGCTAAGCTCTTGCTAGATCTGGTCTTAGAGCTCTCAAAGTCACTTTCAACACTTGCCTCAGTTTCCACATGATACCACAGGGATGATATGCTCTCCATAAGTCTCAGAAATAATGGAATGAATCAAAAAGGACAGCTTTATAAAGTACTTGTGGTCAATTGAATCATAAAGGGTGAGTTTATGGGTTTAGGCAAGTCATTGAGGGTTTTTGAACCTTGCATTTCTTGTCTATGATAAGGGAATAATACATCCCACTTCTCAAAGGAACTCTAAGGATTAAAGTTTGAAAGAATGTAGTACTCACCTCACCCAAGACAGTGTTTAGCCCTTAGTAAGTACTTCAAAAACGTTAGTACCTCATGCGTGGAAATTAAAGTAGGGAAACCATAGCTTCACAGTGCAGAAGCTTCATGTCCCAAAGAGCAACACTCTACAAGCCAGAAAACTAGACCCTTAATATACAGCTGTGCAAGACATCTCACCTCCTCATACCAATCAAACAAATGGTAAAACCAGACCACAGACATCAGGAACCCCATTAGTCAAAAGGAAGTCATGGAAGTCATTGATAGGTAGGTTACAGCAAAAACCATAACAAATGAAAAAAAGGGTAACATGGTTAAGAAAAAAATAAAAGCAAGTAAGAAAAAGAAAAAAGAAAAAGAGATCTAGAAAAAATTTTCCATGTGTTAATCTAGGTGCTCTGAAAAAACAGATTCCAAAGTAGGATTAAATAGAGAAGGGCTTTATTAGGAGAAGTCTCCAGGAAGGGAAAATCAGTAGGGGAGCTGGAGGGGCTCAGGACACATGTCAGACCACCATACAAGTCTGATCCTAAGTGACAGAGAGAGGAAAAAAAGATAAGGTGAAAAAGTCCTGGCCTGCACTCGGGTCTAAGGGGGTTCAGCAAGGCTAGGCCAGCTGTGTGACAAGTAGGTCTGCTTGGTACATTTTCATTGCCTCCACTCCTATGGCTCACCTGTTCATACTGTGTGGTAGAAAACTGAGCTTCTCACTCCAGTTCATTTACACATTAGGCTGTCTTTAGAGCATAGATCAAACTGTAAACAATAGAATACAGCACACTAGGAAAGCTTGTTAGCAGAATTAGAAACCCACAGTGCTTTCTCCAAATGGAAAGGTCAAGCAAGGTCAGATATTCAGCAATGTGACAATGATTTGCTCCTTTCTTGACTTATGTCCTATAAAAGAAGAGCTGAGGACACTGCCTGCTGGTAACAAGCTTGGTAGGGAGGCAGCAGCTGGCCCTGCCTCCACACGCACTCCAGCAGCCCTCAGGATGTGTCTGCCCCAGGTAGCCAGCATTAGATACCCATAGCCAGCACTGGCCAGGAGAACCCAGGAGAACCAGTCATGCTCAGGAGAAGCTGTAGCTAATGCAGGAAGTGCCTGGGACCCCGCTACCTGTTTGTTTGGAAGTATCAAAAAAAAATGTCAAGACAAAAAGCAAAAGGCAGTCCCTGGACTCCAGCCCAAGAAGAGCAAGTCCAGGAGATGAAAACATGGAAGAGATCAGGAGTCACACACCTGAAGTTTCTGAAGTGATGACAACTGAGGTAAAGAGACAACTTCATGAGGCTACAAAAGAAACTAGAAAAGAAATTCTAACTCAGGTAAAAGAAGAAATGAAAAACCTAATTAAAGAATTGCTAAGCATCTCTAAAGAAGATGTAGATAAAAAAAGAGAGGAGCATGGAAAAATGAGGGAAACCATTAATGAACAATATAAGAGATTTAGAATGTGTGAAACAGAATCAAAGAGATATCCAGGAAATTAAAAACTCCATTGAAAGTTGGCAAAACCACTTGAAAGAAGCTAAAGATAGACTTTCAGACATTGAAGATAGGTGTGCAGCTTGCAATCATGAAATGAAAGATCTCTTAAAAATAACAAGGAACCAGGAAATAACAATTCAATAACTGCAAGATGACGCAAAGCAAAATAACTTAAGAATAATAGGTGTCAGTGAAAAAGCAGGGGTCAACACAAATGACATTAAAATTCTATTCACAGAAGTAATAGCAGAGAATTTCCCAAACATGGGGAAATGATATGATATACAGATAAGTGAGGCATACAGAACTCCAGCTAGCCATAACCAAAATAAATCTACACTTAGATATATAATAATCAAGATCCCAGAAATTCAACACAAAAACAGAATATTAAAAGCTGTTAGAGAAAAGAAACAGATCACCTATAAAGGAAAACCCATGAGAATCACAACAGACTTCTCAAAAAAAACCATCAAGTCAAGAAGAGTTTGGAGTGAAGTGTTTCAAGTCCTGAAAGAAAACAACTTCCAACCCAGATTGATGTACACTGCAAAATTATCTTTCAAAATTAATGGAGAAACAAGAGACTTCCACGACAAAGAACAATTGAAGGAATTCGTGACCACCAAACCAACCCTACAAAGAATACTGAAGGACATTCTAGAGAGATGAAAAAAAGACCATGGTTCTAGGAACAGTGGCAGAGGGGGATCATCAAGCGAGGCAGACAACTGAATGGAAGGGCCAGGAGTTTGGCTCAGTGGCTTAAGTGCCTGCCTGGCAGATGCGAAGTTGTGAGTTCAATCCCTGGTACCAACAAAAAACAAAACAAAACAAGACAACTGAATGGAAGGGAAAAGTAGGCAGCCAATAGCAGGAAAATAGGATGGCAGAATGAGGCAGTGCATGTTGGACATAACCATTAATGTAGATGGCCTCAATTCACTGATAAAAAGAAACACAGGCAGAGTGGATCAGGAGACAAGATTCATTAATATGCTTTATATAAGAAACACATTTAACTCAAAAGGAAATTCATAGACTAAAAGTCAAAGGAGAGAAAACAATGCTCAAGGTGACAGAGAATCAGAAAAAAAAAGTAGGGGTAGCTTGCCCATCAACTGCAGAATGGATAAGAAAGATTTGGCATTTCTATGCAATGGAAAGCTACTCAGCTATAAAGAAAGATAGCCTCGAGGCTCTTGTAGGTAAATGGATACAAGTTGAAATCATGCTCATGGGTGAAATGGTTCAGAGTCACGTGGGTGAACATCATGTTTCCCTAGTATAAAAAACTAAAGGAGTTAGTGGAATCCAAAATGCACAATAGATCTTATGAAGGTGAAAGGGGAGGAGATGTCCAGAGGAGGAAGGCAGTGGCCATTGTTAATCTATATCCTGTTTTGAAACCCTGTATTGTTCTCATTTTTTTATTTTTCATTTTTTCTATTTTTTATTTTAAAGAGAATAAAACAAAACAAACAAACAAAACAGAACAGAACAGAATGAAGCAGATCAGAACAAAGCAATGCAAGCAACACAGGACTTCAAAACAACAGGAAATCAATAGTGGCTACCATAATGTCTCTTGTTTTCTTCAAAATAGTTGTCCATATCTTCACACACAATAAATTCAAACAAAACAAAATAGTATAAAACCAATCAAAACAAAAGAATGACAGCATTACAGGCCTTCAAAACCAGACAATAGGAAATGAACAATGGCTACCATAATGCCTCTTGTTATCTTCAAAATAACTGCCCATACCATCAGACATAAGAAAATCAAACAAAATAGTACAGAATAAAACCAATAAAAACAATGGAAGCAATACAGGACTTCAAAACAATAGTGAAACAACACTGGTTACCATAATGTCTCTTGTTATCTTCTAAGTAGTTGCCTATATCATCAGACATAGTACAATCAAACAAATCGAAATAGAATAAAGTCACTCAAAATAAAACAATGAAAGCAAAGCAGGGTTTCAAAACAAAGTAATAGGAAATCAATAATGGCTACCATAATGCATTTGGTTATCTTTGGAATAGCTGTCTGTGCCATCAAATATAATAAAATTAGACAAACCGAAACAATAAAACCAAACTAAACAGAACAATGAAAACAATATGGGATTCAAATGATAATAGATTAACAATGGCCACTACATTCCCATTTTAGACACTTCCTCCCCTTTCACTTTCATAATATGTATTGTGTAATTTTTTTATTTTGAAGAGAATAAAACCAAACAAAATATAACAGAATAGAGTCAGCCAAAACAAAATGAGCATGGCACATGACTTTTAAAAAAAATATAAGGAAATCAATAATGGCTACCATGATGCCTCTTGTTATCTTCAAAATAACTGCCCATGCCATCAGACATAAGAAAATCAAGCAAAATAGTACAGAATAAAACCAATAAAAACAAAACAATGGAAGCAATACATGACTTCAAAACAATAGTAAAACGACACTGGTTACCATAATGTCTCTTGTTATCTTCTGAGTAGTTGCCTATATCATCAGACATAATACAATTAGACAAATCAAAATACAGTAAAATCACTTGAAAGAAAACAATGAAAGTAATCCAGGGCTTCAAAACAAGGTGACGGGAAATCAACAATGGCTATCATAATATATTTTATCTTTGAAATAACTATCCATGCCATCAAATACAATAAAATTAGACAAACTGAAACAGAATAAAACCAAACAGAACAATGAAAACTATAAGAGATTTAAATCACAATAATAGATTAACAATGGCCACTGCCTTTCCTTTTTAGACATTTTCTTCCCTTTCACTTTCACAATATGTATTGTGTATTTTGGATCCCACTAACTCCTTTAGTTTTTAATACTAGGGAGGCAACATGATGTTCACCCATGTGACTCTGAACCATTTCATCCATGAGCATGATCTCAAATTGTATCCATTTACCTACGAGAATCTCAAGGTTATCTTTCTTTATAACTGAGTAGCTTTCCATTGGATAAAAATGCCATGTCTTTCTTGTCCATTCTGAAGCTAATGGGCAAGCTACTCCCACTTCTTTCTAGTTCCCTGTCACATAGATCATTGTTATCTCTCCTTTGATTTTCAGTCTGTAAACCCCCTTTCGAGTTAAATGTGTTTCTCATGTAAAGCATATTGGTGGATCCTGTCTCCTGATCCACTCTGCCTATGTTTCTTTTTATTGGTGAATTGAGGCCATCTGTATTGATGGTTATGGCCAAACATTCACTGCCTTGTCTCTGCCATGCTATTTTCCTGCCATTGGCTGCCTACTTTTCCTCTACATTCAGTTGTCTACCCTGCTTGGTGATACCCTTCTGCCACTGTTCTTGGAGCTGTGATCTTTTTTCTCTCTCTAGAACTGTGTTCTTTTCATTGTTCTGTTTAGCCCAATGTTATTCTATTTTATTTTGTTTGATTTTATCATATTTGATGGCATGGATAGCTGTTTCAAAAATAACAAAATGTATTATAGTAGGCATTATTGATTTCCTATTATCTTGTTTTGAAGCCCTGTATTGCTTTAATTGTTTTATTTTGATTGATTTTATTCTATTTTGTTTTGTTTGACTTTATTATGTCTGATGGTATAAGCAGCTAGAAGATAACAAGATGCACTACAGTAGCTACTGTTGTATTCCTGTTGTCTTGTTTTGAAATCCTTTATTGCTTTCATTGTTTTGTATTGATTGGTTTTATTCTGTCCTGTTTTGTTTGATTCTATTGTGCCTGATGGTATAGGAAGTTATTTTGAAGACAGCAAGAGGCATCATGGTAGCCACTGTTGGTTTCCTTTTCTCTTGTTGTGAAGTCTTGCATCATGTTCATTGTTTTGCTTGGATGGTCTCTATTCTGTTTTATTTCTTTTGGTTTTATTCTCATCAAAATGAAAAAAAAAAAGAATAGAATAGCCAAGGCAAGGATTTGGTACTGAGTAGTACACTTGGAAGATAAATCAAAGAAGCAGGAGTGAGGGGGTAAGACTAGGTTGATATGAAAGAAGAAGCTAATGTAAGAGCACAGGGTGATGATTACTATAGGCAACAGAGCTCAATTTCCTCCACAGCCTGGGCAAGTGCCTTCCATTTTTCAGAAATGCCACCTAAAGCACCCGAGTCTAAAGTATTATTCACTAGCTCATTTTCTATTGGTTGATAACCTTCTCTTGCAAATTAACTCTTCTAAACTGTGTCTGGGCTGATCTGTGATTGAGAAAGCCCCAGCTAAGAAGCCAGTCCTTATGATGAGATACTCCCAGAAGCAAGTAAGTCTTAGTATACACAAAACTGCCTATCACAGCTGCAGCAAAAATCAGAGGTGATCCCAGAGCTGAAATGCAGGAGCTCTATAAGACATCTTCCACAGCTGCAAAGGCAAATTGTTAGTTAAGTGACTTTAACTTCAGCATCTTGTTTCTGTTTCCATAAATACCCCCATCAAGCCAGTTCTGTGCAGTTCCCTGTGGTGTTGCATGCAATGCCTTGTGACCTAAACTTCCAAGACATTTTCTCAGTAAAGGAGGAATCTTAAATTTAGCACTGAGTCTCATCAGACCGGAACTTACTGAGTGTATGAACAGAAGGCAGTGCAAAGCCAGACTCTCAAATCTACAAATTTCTCCTCTTACAGTAACTCTACCCAGAGTATACACTCATCTTGCCAAAGAAAGGACGTGCAGACTTGCTGGATTGGATGGGACATGTGATTGTTATAGCCTATAAATAACTAATGCGCTGCTTTCCTGTTCTGTATGCACCATTTTATGCCAGAGTCCCCCCCCCTTCCCTAGATCACTGTCTCTCCCTTAGCCTGCCTAAGTTTCTGTTTCCTGTAACTGCCCACCCCCCCGGCCCACATAAGTTTCTGCTTCCCGAAGATGATGTGTAACTGAGCTGCTACAGTTTAAAGTTGCCTAGGTTAGATAAGAGCAAGGACAGGACAGACCATGAACTTGGGCCACAAGGTAGCAGCAGCCTCTCTCCACATGACTAAGAAATTTATAAAATTGTGCCTTTCCTGACCATCTACTGCCCATATTAGGAAGCACCCTCCGCCGCTCAACCTTAGACCTCCCTGTAGTCGTCACCTCCAATGAATGTAAAAATGCCATTTAAACTAACCAACGCTATCTGCTTCTGTAACCGTGCTTGCAAAGACCCTTCCTCCCTTTGTTCTAAAGCTTATAAGCCCTTTCCGGGCGCTAGGAGGCACACAGTCTCTGGATCGGTCTAATGGTACTGTGTCGCCAGGCCTGGCAATAAACGCTCCCACTCCGAAAAACTTTCAGCGTCCCATGAGTTTTTGTTCATCCTGGGGTCGACTATATCAATGTGTACAAGTCCTAATTCTTTGGTGCTCTCTCTGCAGTCATACATAAAGCAAATTTCTGCTGTTACTGACAAGTGAAGAGCAACAGCAAACAATCTCATATAGTATTTACCCACTACTGTGTGCCCACATTACAGATAGACTGCAGACTGAATAGATAAGCCCAACTTCACCTGGCATAAGTACCTAATCATTTAAGCCAGTGGTGCTCAGACCACAGTGTGTATCAATACCACATGCGCTGTGTGTATCAGCACACAGAGACCTCTGCTTGTCAAAGTAGAAGAGGGCTACGGTGTCTTTACCAAGTTCACCACAAGATTCTGACAGCCATCAAAGTTTAAAGAATAGGAAATTTTTCAGCTAATTCTCAGACAGAGGACTAAACTATTACAGTAAATAAAGAACTCAAAAATACAGATGAATTGATAAATAAAATTGGTATGTGTATACAGAGAGTACTACTCAAGCTTAAAGAAAGAAAAACTTGAGTCATTTGTAGGAAAACAGATGCACCTCAAGACCATACTAAGTAAAATAAATCAGACACAAGTGGTTAAACTTCACATGGTATTTAATTTAAAAAACCCAAATTGCACATAATTTAAAAAGCAAAGTAAAAGATGATAGCAAACAGGAAAGTATACTTTGTGGAGATGATAAGAAAGGGAGGCAGACAGGAGGGAGGGGAGAGGAAGAAGCAAAAAGGATTACAATACATATGTACCAGTTCACTATGATGAATATATTTATTATAGAGTATAAATGTATACTAATAAAAAAAAGTTTTAAAACAAAGTTTAAGAACCATGGAATTCAGGCTGGATCAAAGATTCTCAAATTTTCCCGTGCAAATGACTCTCCTGACTGATTCCCCAGGACTCCTGTGGGGCCAGAGCCTGCAGCTCTGGAAGCTCCAGGTGATGCCAATGGTGCTGAACACATACTGAGTAGGCAAGACTCACAGCACAGGACTTAGTGACCTCAGACACCCTCATGAAGAACATGCAGTAGCCACTTTATATACGTGTCCCTGATTTCTTTGTTCCCTCTAGTGAACAGGTCTACCAGTAACTCTTCCTGGGCAGGAGAAGGAAAAAAATCATGCCAGGCTGGAGCCTTTTGGGGGGAAATTCTGTGCCATGTTTTAAGTGCCCACTGTATCTGTCTTCATCACTTTTCTCTCATTGCTGAGACAAAATAACCAATGCCCAAAATTAAGGAAGGAAAGATTTTTTTTAACTCACAGTTTGTGGAGGTTTCATTCCACACTCAGCTGCCTCCAAAGCAGGGTGACATGGAGAGGGGCAACAGTTCAAGGCGGCAGAAGACAGCAAAAGCAACAAGAGTAAAAGTGGGGAACGAGCTTCTTTTCCTCCCTTACAATGTATGCAGGCTACCTGTCTTCAGGTGAGTGTGGCACTCACACCATCTCCATGCTCTCCTCTTGCAGTCTCAGGATGTTTACAAAGTGAGGGCCCTGGCCCCCTGCTGAGTCACTTAAACTTCTAAACGTCTCAAATTGACACAATGAACAACATCCTGAAGCAATAAGGACATGTCCTCTACACACTAGGATGTAGAACTGCTGAGTTACTTAGCTAAGTTTCTAGACTTCACAAGTTGACACAATGTATCAACCATTACAGTATCCGAGGTATTATTTCAACATGTAACCATGGAAACGTTTTTAATGAGATATTTTACTTTGTTTTTGTACTAGATCTTAGAAACCCAGGGTACACTTTACACTCAGCCACAGGTCCAATAGCAATGCGTAGTTAGTGGTCACCACACTGGTGTTATAGTTTATACTTACATGACCCCCACCAAAGCTTCATGTGCTCATAGTCAGGGCTTACGGAAAGTGACTGAATTTTGAGGGCATCATAGCTGACTTGCTTTTAGAAAATGAGATCTGGTCAGAAGAGGTGGGTGACTATAGGCAAGACCCAGGAGGGTTCACCTCCCTTCCCAGCTCCTGCCTTGATCTCTCTCTCTCTCTGTTTCCCAGCTACCATGCGGTGAGCTGCTATTCCTCTGCCATGACCCTGTGCCATGACTTCCTGGCTTGGAGCCAGCTGACTATAGACTGAAACCTGTACAAACACTGAGCCAAAATAAACCTTTCCTCATTTAACTTTCAGATGTCAGGTATTGCATCTCAATGAAAAGGAAGTAAGTAAGAGATCTGGCTTCCCCACTGCCCTCCTAACCCAGCTCATAGCACCAATTTGGAAGTTTTGATTCTATCGACTTATGTATTTCTTTTTAAGAACCATACACTCCTCATTCTTGAGCCAACTCTAACATTAAGAAGCAACAGGTCCATTATCCAAAGAGAGAAAAAGTATTTGAGCACCTCTTAATCTCCATTGCTGTGAGTTTGAGTGTACGTGCATGTTGTGTGTGTGCACGTGTGTGTGTGCATGTGCATGCACGATCTTCTAGCTTTTCAGTGGCCTCCAGAGAAGTCTAGGGACTAATTATCCCAGTTTTCCTGGGATATTCCCAATTTTAGCATTGAAAGGTTCATCTATCAGGAATTGCCTCAGCTCCAGGCAATCACAGTGGCCACTCTATTTACTTTTCAAAATCTGTCCTTCATATATCACCCCCGAGCTTCACAAGGGCCTTTTATCAAGGGTCAAGCAGGTTCAGCCTGGGGAGGAAAATTTGTTTCAGCACTCTATCAAGAGCTGAACATTTTTATGCAGGATTAATAGCATACTCAAGCTCTGTGTTCCAACAAGTAGTGCACCCTGTTTTGGTTACTTTTCTCTCATTGCTGGAACAAAATACCCAACACCCAAATTTAAGGAAAGAAAGGTTTATTTAGCTTACAGTTTGTGGTGGTTTCATTCCATAATCAGCTGGCTCCAAGGCATGGAGGAATGGCTCAGGGACAACACTTCAAGGTGGCAGAAGAGAGCAAAGCAACAAGAGCAAAAAGCAGAGGAAGAGCAAAAGGCAGAGGAAGAGCAAGCCTCTTTTCCTCCTTTCTACTATAAGCAGGCTATGCTCCTTGGGTGGGTGTATCCCTCACACCAACTCCATGCCCTCCTCTTGCACAACTTCAGGATGTTTACAAAGTAAGGACCCTGGTCCCCTACTGAATCACTTAGTTAAACTTCTGGCCTTCTCAAGTTAACACAATGGACAATATTCTAGAGAGGTAAGGGCAAGTCCTTTACACCTCTGAATGGGGAGCTGCTGAGTTACTTAGTTAAGCTTCTAGACTTCTCGAGTTGGCACAATGTGTCAACCATAACACACCCTCTCCACATACTCATTTATCTTGGTTCTAATATTGACTCTGAGCTTTGCTTTCCTTCATTGTTTTTTATGGGCATGAAAGTATGTGAAAGCACTTTTAAAACTTTAAAACAGTAAATAAACATGTTCACTGCTAATATTACTGAGCAAATAGTATGTGCTAAGTCATGGCTAAATATTTTACATCCATTATTGCATTTAAACCTAAAAACATATGTAGAGGTGAGCACTCCTCCCTTTTATACAGATTTGAAAACTACAGCTCAGCAAGGCAACTTGCCTAAGATAAAACCATGTATTGAGCCTTAGAAGTGTAACTGAAAGCAAAGGCTCTCTCCAAAGCCCACAAACATGACAATGGAAGAAAAAGAATGGGAAGAGACATAACGGCCAAAAATAATCTCCACTCTGGAAGGAAAATGTTCTAAAAATGAAGCCTTTGACCTCAAATAAAGCAACAAAATTTTCTAAAGGACTTGGAGATGAATCTACATTCTTATTTTCAATTTGCCAACCAACTCCATCTGAATATTATTATTTAATTGATATAATATCACAGTGCCCAGACACCATTCAGGTGACAGAAAGGGGAAAGCATTGCATATAAAATTGGGAAGGTGGTGATAAATTGGGCTCACCAAAGAAAACTCTGAATAAACCTTAGGGAAAGGGCGTCCAAGCCACATGAAAGCTTTCCCTATGTAAAGAACACAAAAGAAGTTTCAGCTACACTGTAGGAAGTTCACCTTAGCCTTGAGGCAGGCAACCTAGAAAATGTTTTCAAATCAAATAAGAGGGAATTAAAACATATAAATAATGTCAGGGTCTAATAAAAAGACAGAGTGTGTCTTCTGCACAGACCTAAAAAAAACCCTTCATGGTAAAATTTAAAAAGATCTTTAAAGGGAAGTTCTAACAAAATATCTCTCTGACCTACATAAAGTTTCTTCAATCAGGTTGAGTCTAAGGCTGTAGATACAAACTCCCTAGATGAGAGGACGGATGGCTAGTTTTAATCAGTGGTCATTAATTCCAAACCTATAGGAAGAAAGTAGGGTGATGATAGGGAGTAGTAGGGATCTACAGCAAACTGCTTCCTCTGAAGGGAAAAGAACTACTAAGCAACCTAATGGTTGTTACGCAGGAAGGTGGACCCTGGAGAACCCCATATTGGACAATTAAAAAACAAACCCTGAATGTCTAGATGTTCATTTGTCAATGAAGTTTTAGGTTAAATTTCTTGGCAACTAGCACACACACACACGTTTTAACATTGTAAGATAACATGGGTTTGAACAAATACTACCAAACAGTAACTGTTGGCTACTGAGCATCTATTTGGCAAACTATGCTTCAATGTGATAATGTGAGAACATTTCCTGAGATGTGAAAGAAAGTTAATTTTTAAAAGTTGGGGGTGCTTCTGACAGCAAATGAGTACAGAAGGGGCCACTGCCATATAAAGACACTTCATTCACATTCTTATTTTCTCTTCAAATATTTTGAAGGAGATAGGATGGATCTGAAAAGAAAAGATTAGCCAGAACCTTTATCACTCTGGGCTTCTAGAGTTCTAGCTTTTAGCAGGAGTACAGTGTGTGGGTGTATGTGTGTGCGTATGTGTTACTCTTAACCAATTTTATTTTTAGGATTTTGGGGGGGGTTGTTTGTTTTGTTTTGTTTTGTTGTTGTTGTTTTGTTTTGGTCCTGAGGACCGAACCCAGGGCTTCCAGCTTGCTAGACAAGCGTTCTACTACTGAGCTAAATCTCCAGGCCCACCAATTTTATTTTTAAAAGGTAAGCAAAAATCTGTGTTAAAGTCTGATAAATATAAGGCTCATGACCCCAGGTCCATTTACTGTGCACAGAGGTAAAATGAACTGCAGATAACCTGTTCATGAGGCACACTAGATAACCATTCTCTGGGGGAGCTTTTAGTACCTCTCATCCCTCTTGGTCCAAAAGAACCAGCTCAGCCTGATTTTTTAAAATCTGGTTTATCCTCTTATGATCACCAATGCCTCCAAGCACTCACCATCTTAGAAACTCACAAATGACCCTCTTCACCAGCTGCAGCTGGTAATTTGAAAACAAGATGCCACTTCACTGGGCCATGGGGCTCTAGGCTACTTGCAAGTGTTCTCTTCCCACAAGGAGGCAAGAGAATCAAGACTCCTTTGTATAAACGTTTCAGTGAAACAACTTACTTATTGCCACACATGATTAATGAATGTTTATAGCTTGGGCATGGTCTCAGTGGCTGCCGAAGTCTTGCTAAGGCCAGTGCAGGGCTGAGACAGGAGGCCAGCAATGCGATGATTGTTCAAGGCGCTATGTTTTAGGGGAAACTTCAACATGAATTACAAGGAGAAGCACTTGGCTGATAGAGATATTGGAACCACGATAAATGAATACAATAAGGAGCAAAGGTCATGGGAAATTTGAGCACTGCATTCAAGGCTTACAGATAAGTCACGAGAGAGACCAGAAAGCATAATTAAAACCACTAGGTAAAAGTTAATTTATTCCACAAGCATTTACTTCGTATCTGTAATATATTGAGGGCTGTGCTAGAGGCAATAAACTCAATGATGAGCTTTGGCACAGTAAAGCTTAAATCAATCCTTATTATGATCGTAAAGAAGTAGGAGATGCAGATATTTTGAGAAAAACCTAGAAGATATTTCGGGGCTCCTAAATAAGGTATGTTCGGTAAAGAAAGTTGTCAATATAAGCATGACAGGTGTATAGATGTTCAAATGACTAGTCATACTGCCATCAGCATTCCTCCATGTAATATTTTTAATTTAATATTTTATCAACTCGGTTTTATTTTACAAGTATCTTTTGACTAAGTAGGAGACATTATTTCCACTCATTTTTAGAGGCAAAAAAATTAAGTTCAAATGTTAGAGTGACTTGCCAGGATCACATCCTTCAGGGAACCACTTGAAAAATACTGTCATCCAAAGAGAGGGGTGATTTTGGATATGATCACTTCACCAAATAGAGGATTCCTCTCCACAGTATCCATGAAGGGGTGGGGCTCATAGAGGGACTTTTAAAGAGGAAATACTACTAGCAATCAAAGGAGATCCCTTCTAGGACTCTGAAAATTCACTCTCGTGTCTACCTACCTCTACTTCACATTTCTTTTCTCCTCAAAACAGCCTTTTTAACCCTTTTTCCCCTCTTGAAAAACCTGGCTCTTTCCTACCTCAGGACCTTTAAACTTCCTTCTGTCTGAAACACTCTTGCTCTTAATCTTTGGGTTGATGGAGCTCCCTAGTCATTCACTGTATCCAATTACCCTGCTTTAATATACACCCTGCTTGTAATATTCATTAAAGTTGCACTCTTATGTGTGCATTAGTTGTACGTGTTAACTCCCCTCAAACACATCTAAGATCTCAGAAGTCTTAGAGACCTTGTCAACCTTATTTATCACCACATCATGAGTATCCAGCACATGGCAAGCACTTGAACATCTTGATTATTGATCAAAATCATACTGAAGAACCGTGGAATATGCTTTCAATATGGAGAACAGAAACTTCATGATTGTGTGTGTGTGTATGCACACGCGTGTGTAACGAACACACAAAATCAGATTTGGTAAAAGACAGTTAATTTTTTTAGTATTGATGCATCCTTTCCCTTGCAAGAGGACCAAACTACAAAAGCTAAATTGAAATCTCCACTTGCTTGGCTGAGTTTCACTCTCTGCTTACTGACTGGATCCTCTAGATTTCCATTACCACAAGTGTCAGCACAAATAACAGTCACTCAAATTCCTTGGCTCTTCAGAAATTGAAACAAGTCCACCGAGCTAGAAACACCTTCATGGATCTGGTTGTATTTTGAAGCATTTCCATAGATCCTGGAAGAGTTCCCAGCAGAGGCTTCCTAACTTCTAGCAATTATCTTAAGGTCTGATTAGCATTTTAAATGTCACTTGTATAAATTAAAATTGTTTACAGCTCACAATGTCATTATTTTGTGATTCATGATTTTACCACAGCTAGCCAAAACTCACTTCTTGGAGAATTTCATTCTAAGTGTTCCCTGCTGAATTAGGCCTGTCACATTCCCTCTCCTGGCTCAAATATCTAGCTTCGTTTTTATTCTACACTTTGGTAGTCTCAGCTTCCATCTCTGGAACATTTTGTGAATGTGAGGTGTCAAACTTGGCAGGGAGACTATATGAAAACAGTTCTTTTGGTTATTTAAGCTATTCAATCTCCAGCTGGCTCAAAGAAAACAAATAAAGATCTCTGAGTATAGTTCTATATCAATCAAGCATCATCTGTCTGGTTGATGCACACTCTACTTTCCTAGAGATTAGAGAATGAGATAAAGATTTTTGAAGGTTGCCTATACTTCTGTTCATGTTTTACCAAAAACAATATTTTAAAAATCTCCTTTTATGTATACACTCTCTATGCAAATAATATTTCACTAATTTACTTTGTTTTGCTCTAGAATTACAGAGTCCAAAGGCATTTCATGTTTTTCTAGTCAAAGACAGCTGGATATAAGAGAAAAGGCCTGGGATATGAAAGCACATGAATGGAGATTCTTTCCTTTGCCCTACTCCTACAGATGTAAGACTTTAAGCAAGTCCCCTAACCTCTCTGCCTCAGCTTTCTTGTAGCTAATATTTCACAAGGAATAATCATGAGGGACAAATAGAGACCCTTCCCGCTGTCTAGCTGGAACTTAGACCAACCACACAGGAGACAGCTCAAGGGGCAGCCATTGCCATCTTTCTCAAATTCCTACTAGACCGGGCCACTTCTCTGCTTATGAACCTTAAAAAGAAGAGATTGGCAAATCTTCTCTGTAAAACATCTAATATATATTCTAGTTTCTGTGAACCATAATCTGTCACTACTCAATTCTGCCCCTGCAGCATCCAAGTATCCACAGACAATGTGAAAACAGTAAGTAATGCCTCTGTCCCAGGAAGCCTATCCCCTTTCCCAGCCTCATCTCCCACCCATGTGACCCTCTTCCATGTGTTCAGCTACACAGGACTGATTTATTCTGGCATATGCCAAACTTGTTGTCTCTTCCTTTGGGGACTGCGCTAGCTAGTTCCTTTGTGATGGGCGCCCTCCTTCGAGATAAGCACATGACTGCGTCCTTCTTTTTTTTTTTAATTTAAGAGAAAAAAAGACACATATAAGAAAGACAAAAAGCAAAAGAAACAAGCAAATGACTAGAGTAAATGCAAACAGTAACATTATAGGTTTACAAAACAGGATGATAGAAACTTGACAGTGGTTGCTATATTGCGTATCATTACCTACAAAATAGTTATTTACATTAGCAGACATAGACATGTAAAATCGATCTAATCATATGAGTATTAACTGTTCTTTCTCAATAACTAATACATTCAGCAGTATGTTCATTTTAGTTATCTTACATATACATATATACAGATTTATATCTTTTCCTTTCCCCTTCCCTCTTTCCCCATTTTCGCATCCCAAATACTTTTGCTCTTTGAGCAGTTTTTTACCCTAACATAGTGTTTATTGTAGATTTTGGATCATATATACTTTTTCAGTCTCTTACACTAGAGAGAAAATATGGTATTTGCACATGTGGGTTTGATTTATCTCACTTATGAGTATGGTCTCAAGTCGTGACCATTTACTTATAAAAGTCTCAATGCAATCTTTCTTAACAGCTGAATAGTACTCCATTGTAAAAAAAAATATACCACCTCTTTTTATCAGTTCCTTGATTGATGAGCACTTGGGTTGTTTCCAAGATCTGGCTATTACAAATTGGGTTGCTATAAACATGGGTACACAGATATCACTGTGCTGTGATGTTTTCAATTCTTCTGGGAAAATGCCCAGAAGTGGGATAGCTGTGTTGAATGAGATCTCTAATTCTAGCTTCTTGAGGAATCTCCACACTGACTTCCACAATGGTTGCACCAGTCTACATTCCCACCAGCAGTGGAGAAGAGTTCCTTTTCCCCCACAGCCCCTCCAGCATTTGTTGTAGGTCGATTTTTTAATCTTGGCTATTCTTTCTGGGGTGAGATGGAATCTCAGTGCTGTTTTAATTTGCATTTCCTGAATGACCATTGATGTTGAACATTTTTTCATATATTTATTTGCCATTTGTATTTATTTCCCTGAGAAGTGTGTATTCATCTCAGATGCCCATTTTTGGACTGGGTCCTTGAATTTTAGGGACCTGATTTCTTTTAATTCTTTATATGTTTCAGATAGAAGTCTTTTGTCTGATGGACAATTGGCTAAGATATTTTCCCAGTTTGTGGGTTTTCTTTCACTCTGTTGGAGATTTCCTTTGACATGCAAAAACTTTTTAATAAGACGAGATCCAAGTTGTTGATTCTGGAAAGTGTTTCCCGTGCAATTTGATTTTTGTTCATGAACTCTCTGCCTACTCCTCTGTCATCAAGATTTTTACCTACTCTGTCTTCTAGTAAGTTTAGTGTCTCTGTTTTAATATTCAGATCTTTGATCCATTTTGACTTCATTTTAGTGTATGATGATAGACATGGATCTAGCTTTAGTTTATGTCATATAGAAAGCCAGTTTTTCCAGCACCATTTGTTAAAGAGGCTATCTTTCTTCCAATGCACCTGTTTGGCCCCTTTGCTAAAGATGAGGTAGCTGAGTGTGTTTGTAATTGTGGCTGTACCTTCTAATCTATTCCATTGATATTCAGGTCTGTTTTGATTCCAGTACCATGCTGATTTTAACACAGTAACTTTGTAGTATAGTTTCAAGTCAGGGATTGTGATGCCTCCTGCCTTACCTTTGTTTCCCAGAATTGCCTTTGCTATTCTTGGTCTTTTCTGGTTCCAGATGGATTTCAGGAATGCTTTCTCTAGCTCTGTGAGGTAGGCAAGTGGTATTCTGATTGGGATTGCATTAAATCTGTATAACAATTTTGGGAGAATTTTCACGATGTTTGTTCTTCCTATCCATGAACAGGGAATATCTTTCCATTTGCTGAAATCTTCTTCAGTTTCCTTCTTCAGAGTAATGTAATTTTCACTGTATATATATTTTACTTCCTTTGTTAGATTGATTCCCAAGTATTTCATTTTTTTGGATGTTATAGTGAAGGGTGTGGTTTCCCTTATTTCTCTCTCAGTAACTTTGTTGTTTGTGTACAGGAATGCTATTGGTTTTTGAGTGTTCACCTTGTATCCAGCAACAGTAGTGAATTTGGTTATTACTTCTAGAAGTCTTCTAATGGATTTTTGCGGGTATTCTATGTAGAGTATCATATCATCTGCAAATAATAATAATTTCACTTCTTCCTTTCCTACCCTTATTCGCTTTATTTCTCTCTCTTGTCTAATTGTTCTGGCTAATATTTCCAGAACTATATTGAATAGGAGTGGTGATAAAGGGCATTCTTGTCTTGTTCCTGATTTTAGGTTGAACATTTTCAGTTTTTCTCCATTTAGTATGATGTTGGTTGTTGGTTTATGATGTATGGCTTTCATGTTGAGGTAGAGACCATCTATTCCGATTTTCTGTAGGGTTTTTATCATGAATAGGTTTTGGATTTTGTCGAAAGCTTTTTCTGCATCTATTGAGATGATCATGTGGTTCTTGTCCTTGGCCCTGTTGATATGGTGCATTACATTTATTGATTTGCATATGTTGAACCATCCTTGCATTCCTGGGATGAGTCCCACTTGATCATGGTGTATAATCTTTCTGGTAACTTGCTGTATCCTGTTTGCCAGCATTTTACTGAGGATTTTTGCATCTATGTTCATTAGGAGATTGACCTGTAATTTTCCTTTTTGGTTGGGTCTTTCTCTGGTTTTGGTATTAGGGCAACACTTGTTTCCAGGAATTAGTTAGGGAGACTTACTTTCCTTTCAGTTTCATTGAAGAGTTTGAGGAGTGTTGGCATTAAGTCTTCCCTAAATTTCTTGTAGAATCCACCAGTGAATGATTCAGGGCCTGGGATTTTCTTTGTTGGTAGGTTTCTAACTACATTTTCAATTCATTAGCTGAGATTGGGTTATTCCACAGTTTTACATTTTCTTGATTCAGCTTTGGTAATTTATAGGCTTCTAGGAATCTGTCCATTTCTTCTGTGTTATTGAATCTATGTGAGTAAAGGTTTTCAAAGTAGGCGTTGATGATCTTCTGTATTTCCACCGGGTCTGTAGTGATTTCACCCTTTTCGTTTCTTAATACATGAAACTGAGTTTTTTTTTCCTCTTTTTGATAAGGTTGGCTAGGGGTTTATTAATTCTATTTACTCTTTCAAAGAACCAACTCTTAGATCATTCATTCTTTGTATTGTTATCATAGTTTCAATTGCATTAATTTCTGCTCTAATCTTATTAATTTCCTCCCTTCTTTGGGCTTTGGACTTGACTTGCTCTTCTTTTTCTAGAAGTTAGAGGTGCAGCATTAGGTTGTTTGTGTGTTTTCTTTCCATTTTTCTGACGTGGGAGTTTAGTGCTATAAATTTTCCTCTGAGGACTGCTTTCATTGTGTCCCACAGGTTCTGGTAATTTGTGTTTGCATTTTCATTCAATTGTAGATATGTTTAAAGTTCTTCTTTAATTTCTTCTGTGACCCATTGGTTATTTAGGAGAGTATTATTTAATTTCCATGTGTTTATAAGGTTATTGTAGGTTTTTTTGTCATTCATTTCCAATTTTACTGTGCTATAGTCAGATGATAATCATGGAATTATTTCATTTCATTTGCATTTACTTAAACATGTTTTGTGGACCAGTATATGATCTATTTTAGAGAATGACCCATGTGCAGCTGAGAAGAATGTGTATTTTGATGTTGATGGGTGGAATACTTGGTACACATCTACTAGGTCCATTTGTTCACAAGTTTGATTCAGTTCTGTTATTTCTTTCCTGATTTTTTGTTTGGTTGATCTATCTCTCTGTGACAATGGGGTGTTAAGGTCCCCTGTTATAACTGTATTATTGTTTATTTGGTTTTTCATGTCTATTAAGAATTGTCTTACATAGTTGGGTGCTCCCATATTCAGTGCATATACATTTATGATTGTAATCTCTTTCCTCTTGAAGTTTTCTTCTAACAAGTATGTAGTGACCTTCTTTATGTCTTTTGATTATTTTTGGTTTGAAATTCACATTGTCTTCAAACATAATAGCTACCCCTGCTTTTTTCTGGGTTCCTGTTGCATGTAGTATTGTTTTCCATCCATGGATTTTTAGTCTGTGAATTTCCTTTTGAGTTAAATGTGTTTCTTGTACACAGTGTATTGTTGGATTTTGTCTCTTAACTCACTCTGCTAGTCTGTTTCTTTTTATTGGTGAGTTGAGACCATTTACATTGATTGATACAACTGATATGTACTGGTTCATCCCTGTCATGATATCTTTCTGTTGTTATTTTCTACATTTTCTGTTTAATTATTTGCCCTGCTTAGTGGTTTCCTTTTGTTGTTGTTCTTAAGATTATAGCTATCTTTGTCTTTTTCTAGAGTGTCTTTCAGTATTCTTTGTAGTGTTGGTTTGATGGCCATAAATTTTTTCAGTTGTTCTTTATCATGGAAGTATCTTATTTCTCCATCAGTTTTTAAGGCTAGTTTTGCAGGGTACATCAATCTGGGTTGAAAGTTGTTTTCTTTCAGGATGTGAAATACTTCACTCCAAGCTCTTCTTACCTTAAAGGTTTGTGTTGAGAAGTCTGCCATGATTCTGATAGGCTTTTCTTCATAGGTGATCTGTTTCTCTTCTCTGACAGGTTTTAGTATTTTGTTCTTGTGCTGTATTTCTGATACCCTAATTATTATATGTCTGGGTGAAGATTTATCTTGGTTATGACTAATTGAGGTTCTGTATGCCTCACTTATCTGGATATCAGATTCTCTTCCCATGTTTGGAAAATTTTCTGCTATTATTTCTGCAAATAGTCTTTGCAGGTCATTAGTATTGACCCCTGCTTTTTCATTTATGCCTATCAATCTTACGTTATTTCTCTTGGCATCGTCTTGCAGCTGTTGAATTGGTGTTTCTTGGTTCCTTATTATTTTTAAGAGATCTTTTCTTTCATGATCATAAGCTCCCATGCTGTCTTCAAGGTGTGAGAGTCTATCTTCAGTTTCATTCAAGTAGTTTTGCAAACTTTCTATGGAATTTTTCATTTCCTGAATTTCCCTTTGAATCTCTTTCATGCATTTTATTTGTGTCTTATATTGTTCATTCAAAGTTTCCATCATTTTCTTATGCTCATCTATTTTTTTATCTTGATCTTCTTTAGATACATGCAACATTTCTTTCATAATGATTCTCATTTCATTTTTTAGCTGAGAGATTATTTCTGATTTGAGTGTCTCTTTAGCTTCGTGGAGTTATTTCTTTACTGCATTTGCTAACATTTCACAAAGTTCAGTTGTGTGACTCCTAGTGTCTTCCATTTCAGTGTCCTTTGGGTTTGTTCTCAGTGGGCTGGGGGATTTAGACTGCCTCTTGGTTTTTCATTTTGTCATTTTCTTCTGGGATCTGTGTGGCTGGGCAGGCAGCCTCCCAATGAATTGTACTGGAACACTGTGTTGGTCAGAGCTTCAGTCCTCCAATATCCCCGTGGCTAGTTGGGGCACACTCCCAGATTATGGCGCTGGACCCTTGTGTTCTGTGGTTTGTGAGGCTGGCTGTGTGTTCCCCTGATGTACTTTGTGGGTTGCTCTGGGGTGCTGGGCTATGTGTCCTGAGAGTCTGGCCAGGCATTCCCTGGTGGGTTGCACTGAGGCACGGGACTGGGTAGAGCTAGATCCTCTGTGCAGCTAGTGAGGGTGCACTCCCAGAGTGTGCTGCTGGAGTCTCTGCCTTACTGGGTTAGGGCCGAGACCTCTGGGATCCAGGTGGCTAGGTGGAGCACACACCAGAGTGCGGTGCCACCCAGACATTGCATCTGGTTGCAGCGAGTTCAGAGCCTCTGGAGCACTGCACCAGGCAAGCCCGGGGAGTCCCAGGCATATAGTGCCAGGGCCTTGCTCCTGGTTGTGCAGGTTCACATCCTCTAGGACCTGCTGTGCTGGCCACACCCCTGAACAATCACCTGCTTTCTTCTTAACATCAATCTTTCATTAACACCATCAGCCCAGAGACGTTTCCATGACTTCTAATCTACAGGCACAATTTAACTGAGCCCCTGCTTTGTTTTCAACTAATAGTGGTACTAAGGGCTCAGTTCTCACAATAATAGTTTTGGATACAGACTACTGACATTTTTTCAATCTTATGTGGCAAATATTTTATCTTATCAGTTTGGGTTAAGTGTGGTATAATTTACATAACATGAAATTTACCACTTTAACTGTTTTAATTGTACAGCTCAGTGGCAATTATGTGCATTCAAATTGCCACCCATCTCCAAAACTCTTATCCTACAAAACCGAAGCTCTGTACACATGAGACAATAGCTCCTTCTTTCTCCTCCTCCTCCCTCTTTCTCTCTACCCAGACTCTGGCATCTTAGCAATTTTTAACATTAACTCTTACCACGTAGAATCAGATTAAAGAAACATCAATTTCTTCCATCAAATTTTAACACCAAATTTCCATCTCTGAGCCACTTCAGTGTAGAAATTCTAGAACCATTTTTGCTATCTGATGTTCTTTATATTTGTTCTGTTCTCTCTTCTGCACTGTATTAGCTTTAAAATCAATGACATCAGGGACTGTCTTTTTTCTCACCAGATGGCAAACATCTGGCATGAGCAACCCAGAGTGGATGCAATCCATTTTGATGCTTAATTAAAAGATTGGACAAAGAAGTTCCAACTGCCACTGTGTTTGGGTTAGACTTAAAGTACATGCCAAAGATTTCTTAAGAAAAGAAGAGAGTGAATTTCAGCCAGAGTTAATAGCTGGGAACATGAGCACCTGGAGGGCCGAGTGCTGTCTAATTAAATCAGTTGGGCCAGGTACCATTGGGTAAAGTAGGAAAAGAATAAGGTAGGTGGGTAGAAATGCAGGTAGAAAAGGCAATGTAATTTCTACAGAGAATATACATTTGAGATTTCCTAAAAAGAAAGGACTGAGGAAGTTGGGACTTAGTTTGCTAAAGATACTGAAAGTCTAGACTTATTATTATAGGTCATGTGAGCCTCCTGGTTCTTGAACAAGGGAATGTCATGATGCCAGATGACACATTGTATTTTCATAAAATCTTTGTTTTCAAAACTTCAGCCACAACTGGATGCATATGTTAACATTTTCATGACAGAAATGATTTTTTTCATAAAGTAGAGGAAAACACAAGGTACTGAGTATCTTTAGAAAAATATGTCTGTCTTTCTTGCCCAAGAAGACAGTACTGTTCAATGTAGATAGATCTTACTCAGTCTCCTTCTGATTTCTACTCTCACTCCAGTCACATGTTCCCATAACCTTTAATGCAGCCAAAGAGAGGATGTGCTGACTCACAATGTGGAGGCTGGGGATGCTGTATATTTTCCTGTCCAGGAGCAATCATTCACAAAGGATGTGACTCACCGACCAACTCTGATCATGACTTCATGTAGCAGACCTCTGAGAATCCTGACTCATCCACAAAGCCATAAAGAGATTGTTTCAAAGTGATTGAAATCACACAGCAACTTTACACAAACAGAGCCAGGGATTGGACTTACTCATTGATTCAGACATCATCCTGCTAGAATAGATCCTATGTGTAATATCCACCTGAAAGCATGGTTCCTGCCAAGGTGAAGCTACGTTGGAAACTTGCTGTGCATGGCTGATCTTATTAGGCAGCTGAGTTCTATAACTATGCATCTATGTTTCAAGTTCTTGAAGAGTTCACTGTTCAGAGGGGAAGTCAGCTTAGCTGACTGGGTTTATTAGAAGAAAGATAGTGGAAGAGAATTTAGAAACCAATTGATATGGTACCCTCTACTCATTTTGCAAGTTTAGAAACTGAATTCCCTAGGTCAAGGTAAAAGAAACAAATGTACAACTAGATGCTCGAACTCAAAGCCTGATGTCTTGAAGTTAACTGTCTTAGTTATTTTTTGCTCGTTGTCGAGACAAAATACCTGACGCCCAAAATTAGGGAAGGAAAGGTTTATTTTTATAGTTTTTTGTGAGTTTTAGTCTATATTTAAGTTGGCTCCAAGATAGTGTGGCATGACGGGGCTACAGTTCATGGTGGCTGCAAGCTGCAAGGCACGCTGGCGAGAGAGAGAAGGCGGAAGGGGAAGACCCATTTTCCCTTACGCTGTATGTCAGCTCCACCCCTGGGCAGGCACAGTGCTCACATTGTCAATCAACAAACCAATAACAAACCAATAACTCAACCCCATCAAAATTATATGAGGACTTGGGGGTACACTGCATTATCACCCAATGCATTCTACCCCTGGATCCCCAAGTACTCATGTATATCTTTATTATAAAAGACATTTAGTCTATCTCTAAGAGTTGTCAAAGTCTTAACAGTTTCAGCACTGCTGAAAAGTCTAAGTCTCAAATCTCTTTTGAGATCTATGGCAAACTCTTATCTGTAATCCCCTGTATAAATGAAAACAAGGTTAAGCACTTCCAACATATAAAGGCACAAGATAAACAGTACCATTCTAAAAGTTATAAACGGGAATATAAAGCATTGGAACCAAAGCAAGTCCAAAATCCAGCAGGGCAAACATTAAGTCTTGGAGTTTTTTGTTTATCATCTGAAGTAATCTGGTTATAAACTCTAACAGGTTTGAGTGACTCTACCCCTGTGGCACCTTTAGGGGTCTTAACTTTTATAGTTTTTTTTTTTTTGGATGATCTATGTTTTTTGGCTCTACCCTTATATCTTTACACATTGCTCTCTGCAGGCGAGGCGGAAGCTGCCTTAGCCTTTTTTTTTTTTTGTATTTAAAACCAGCGCCACATGGATGCCGCCAAGGTCTGCTGCAGGCTGGAGCAGTAGCCAGGCTTTCCTCTCTTTTGGCTGTAGGGGTCGACTGCCTGGATCACTGAGCTCTCTGAACCCAATTGTGAGGAACAGCTTTTTTATGTAGCCATTTTGGAATCCGGCGTGGCCGCTGCCATTTTGGGACATAGCGTGGCCTCTGTCGCCACTGTGGGACAAGGCACTCTGTGGCTTTTTGTCGCCACTCTGGGACAGGGCACTCTGTGGCTTTTTCCTCTGAGCAAACTCTTTTACTTTTGAAGGCCTGAGGCTGCAAAGGGCAGAGGCCTGCTGCTTCCCAGGATGCCCCTAGGCCATTTTTTTTACTCTTTTGTTTCTTTTCAGCAATCAAGGTCTCAGCTCTATCTTTACAGTCTACAGCTTTCTGGACAAACTCATGTTTTAAATCGCCATGCTGGGCTCCTTGCTCTTTATCTACAACATAAATCTGGCTAAGAGCCCCCAACAAAAGCCAGGCCACCATTTTAATGTTTAGCTGTCTCATAATTTCACTCTGTAGAGTAATTAATCCTTTGTCCTTAATCTCAGTCTCAGGCAAAGTCTCCAGGCATGGGCAGAACATAGACAAACTTTCTGCCAACCCATAACACACATCATCTGGAGTCCAACCACCAATGCCGTCCTGCTTCCAAGCAGAAACCTCCTGAGGCTGGTCTTTACCAGTAGGCTTCCTATCAGCCTTTTGGTCTCCTGGGCTCTGACCAGAATCTCCCATACAAAACAGCCTAAGCTGTTTTAGCTCTATGCATGTAGACGACATCTCCGAACCTTTCCAAACTTTCCCTGCAAGCCATTTCTAAAGGCTCTTGAACCACATGGTCAGGAATAGTCACAGCAACGACCCCACTCCTGGTACCAAATTATGTCTTAGTTACTTTTTGCTCGTTGTCGAGACAAAATACCTGATGCCCAAAATTAGAGAAGGAAAGGTTTATTCTTACAGTTTCTCGGGAGTTTTAGTCTATACTTAAGTTGGCTCCAAGATAGTGTGGCATGACAGGGCTACAGTTCATGGTGGCTGCAAGCTGCAAGGCACGCTGGCGAGAGAGAGAAGGTGGAAGGGGAAGACCCACTTTCCCTTACGCTGTATGTCAGCTCCACCCCTGGGTGGGCACAGTGCTCACATTGTCAATCAACAAACCAATAACAAACCAATAACTCAGCCCCATCAAAATTATATGAGGACTTGGGGGTACACTGCATTATCACCCAATGCATTAACATAATTGAGAAGGAAGGGTGAGATAAAACAAATGCCACTGCCTTTATGGATCCTTTACTTTTTCATTGGTTTTTAAAGTGAGAGGTAGGAGAACCCGCCCCACTGGATCAGAGTGGCTCCAACCAGAAGACAACTAGTCTGCCTTCTGAGGAACTGTGTGACCAGCACAGACTCCAGGAAGAGAAACATGTGCCTTCCATATGCCTACCAGCAAGCAGGCTAAGAATCAAGGACAAACCACACTCCCCTCCCAACCTAAGCAACCTGCTGGTCCAGGGATCTGGCTAAACTGATAGCAACTAAGGTACATAAAGCAACTAAATGCTAGTATTGTTTTGTTGATTTTGCAGGCCTGGGGCCAGCAGCCTGAGCACCTCTTTGGAAGATGACAGTAGGCAATATAGCAAATATGGGGAATTCTCTTCTGTCTTGTCTTCGAGACCCAATATTGTTCTTGTTGTTTTGCTTTATTCTTATCAATTTTTTTGCTTTATTTTATATTCTGTTTTTATTGGTTTTATTGTGTTTTGTTTTTGGTTTAATTTTACTATACCTGTTGGTATGGTCAACTATTCTGAAAATAACAAGATATATTATAGTAGCTATTGTTCTCATAGTATCCTTCTTTGAAGTTCTTTACCAGTTCTACTGCTTTATTTTGATTGACTTTGTTCTGTTATGTTTTATTGGATTTTACTATCTTTAAAATAAAAAAATCTACTTGTTAAAGTGAGAGATAGTGCTATATCATTTTATCATTACAATATTATACACACACACATACACACACACACATATATATAATACAGAGTCTGCCAAAAAACATACAAATACTTCAGGAAAAGAAAACCTTAAATAAATAGTTTAATACTAAATTTATCGAGCCATCATGAGATCAATACAAGTTACCTTTGGCCTCTACAATTATAAGAGATGCTCAAAGTGGTGGCCGTTAGCTTCCAAGCATTTATTAGCACAGCACACTGCTGTTTGTGTAACCTCAGTCACTGAGATTGGATCACATGCATTTTCAATTTGTCCTCTAAGGCTGGCAGTGGAGTGGGTTTTCTGTGATATATAACATCCTCTAGGGTCCCCCATATGACAATAACACCATCTGTTGAAAAAATATTATACTATTTTTTCCTGAAGTGTGTATACATTTTTAGCAGACTCTGTGTATTAGAATGATTAAATCTAGCTAATTAACAACTTCATTGCTTTACATAGTCACCACTTTTGTAGTAACAGCACATAGCACATCCAATTTGCTTTATACTTTCAAAAAAATGAGATACAGTATAATTAACTATCATTACCCTGGTGTATAACAGATCTCATGCAATCTGTTTCTGCTATCTATAATTATGTATTCTTTGACCAACCAACATCTCCTCATCCCCTACTTCCCTCTAGTCACCCAGACTCCAGCAACCACCATTCTTATATGAAATCATTGTGTATAAATATCTTAAATGTCAATAAAAGTTAGGGAAGTAAGTATATGTCTTGATATAGAAAAGACCAATATGCGATTAGATGTAATGAAAAGGACGTTTTTAACTTTCTTATATTTCAAATCTCACAAAGCTTTGAAGCAGAAGTTAATAGACATACCTAACTATTGAGTTAATTTCCTCTACACTCTCCAAGTTATTCTAAGACAGTATCTTGGGTCAGATTCTCTAGACCAAATCGTGAGATAAGAATCTTTATGCAAAAGTAGTTTTTTGAGACAGTTTTATGAGTCTGCTAGGGCTGCCATTTTTAAAAAATACTACACGTGGGTAGCTTAAACAATAGAAATTTTCATTTTCTCACAGCTGTTTAGGCTGGATGACCAATATCAAAGTGTCAACACGTTTGCTTTCTTTTAAAGCCTCTCTCCGTACCTTAGAGATGGCCACCTTCTTTCTGTGTTTTCATGTGATCCTTTCTCAGTGTACATGAATTCCTGGGTTCTTTCTTTTATCTAGATATCTTCTTATTAAAATGATAACCAAAGACTTGGATTAGGGTCTACCTTGCCAGCCTTAATTTTAACTTGGTCCTCCCCCTTAAAGGCCCTATGTCCAAATACTATCACACTCTGAGGTACTAGGAGTTACAGTTTCCATATATAAATTTAAGGGCACACAATTAGACCACAACAGGAGAACTCTCAGGAAAGACATGTAAAAAAGTGAGGAAAACAAGAAGTAGAGTGAAGACCCCTGATTTCACAAAATGTTCTGGAATGTGAACAACATCAGTGTTCTACCTTCATGCAAGAAGACTTTTTCTGGACTTTCCTCCTTAGCTGCAGTCCCATAACCTCCCAGGCATTTCTTACTGAAGTTCTTCTGTGAACCAATGGCAATTCCTTAGAGAAGGATACTGGTCTCAGTCACATTATGGTTTGTAGTATATTGAATGTCCCTGTAAGGCCCATGTGTTGAAGGTTTGATTCCAACCTCATGGTGCTATTTAGAGGTAGTGGAACCTTTCAAGGGAGTATTATGGGAGATTGTGAAGGACATACCCTTTATCGAACCCTAACCCATTCTTGTCTCTGCATCCTGGCCACTATGAGAAGAACAGACCTCCTCTACCATATGCTCCTACTAAGATTTACTATGTCACCACAAGGTCAAAGCAACAGGGCCAAGTAACTATGTACTGAAACGTATGAAACTGTGAGCCAAAATAAACCTCAAGCATTTTTTCACAGTAACAGAAAGCTTACCGACACAACTCCCAACAGCTAGAGAACCAATGTTCCAGTTGGGTAAGAGGGATCTGGGAAGGGAACAAACAATATCTACTTCAGACAGGCAACCAATGTAAACTCCTAAAGAAAAGAACTTCCCATCTGACTAATCAAGCACAGTAATTTGTCAGCATGTTTAGATGCATGTGAAACTTACAACACAACTTCCTGTGTTAAGATTTTCCATTGTAGGCGCCAGCGCCACACGG
>RJWM01018086.1:0-41680 GCA_004363535.1 Dasyprocta punctata | reverse complement strand
CTCACTCTACCACTGAAGGATCATGTGGCTGTGGCTAACAAAGGGAAGCCCTGGACACAGTCCCACCAGGTCCCTGGAGGCGCAGCAAGGGGTCAGCGCAGAGCAGATGCTGCTCACGCCCTGGGACTGCAGACCTTGTCCTCTTTAGCTCAGTGTTCTCATGGGATGAACTAGGGGGAGAAGGAGGAATGTGAAGGAAAGGGAGACTTATCTTTGTACGTTGAAAATACATATAAAAGGGGTGGGCGACACAAAAGCCCACCTCTCTGAATTAAGCCCCTGGCTCCATGAGGTCCACCTACGACTGACGAGGAGGAGCCGCAGCGAGGTGGAGGAGTTCCGTTCTGCAGGCCTCAGCCCTGTGGCCCAGTGCAAAGCAGTCTTTTCTGGGAGCCTAGGTTTCCTCACCCAGATAGCAAGGGGCCCCAAGCAGATAATCATTGCTGGGTTCTCCCAAACTGGCATTCCTCGCCTCTTCACTTCTGAGCAGGCCTTCCTGAGGAGTCCAGCAGAGACACGGCCACAGAGGACTGAATCCTCAGATCCACACTCCACCCCACACCCCATCCAGAGAAGCGCTTCATCCCCACGAGCAGGCCCTAGGTGAGGCCATCCAGGCCAGCCGCGGGCCGGGAATCTCCAGGTACAGCGAGGGGTCCTGGAAATGCCGGCTCCCGGCACACAGGTCCCAGAGCCCACCCCACCGCTATAGCTGCTCCTCCTCAAACCTGTCATGTTCTCAGGAAAGGAAGGAGCACCCTAACCAAAGACTCCCAACACAAGCAGAAGGCGGGGCCGGTGAGCCGCAGGGTGGGGGCTCTGCTCCCACGCTCCCATCACTGGGGAATTCAGAGACGTCAGCCCACACAGCCCTGCGCCTCCCCAACCCCACAGAGAGGACCCCAGCCTGGAACTCTTTCTCCTCGGAACCCCATGCTCCTCCTCCTCACACCTCACCGGCCAGACTGTCAGAAGGGACGATGGGTCACCAGGGGCACAGAACTGAAAAGGCCCCACCTCATATCTACGACTGTCCGGGGCGAAGATCGACGGACAAACAATAAACCACTGAGAGATCAAAGAAGAAGCTGCAACAAATAAGACGATCCACAGCTAAGAGGAGTTGGGGAAGCTCCCTCTGAAGGAGTGGTACTGGGGCTGAGATCCAAGGAGCGGGGAGAGGATGAGGGCGTTCCACGAAGAGTAGCAGCAGAGCAAAGGCCCTGTGGCAGGAATAACTGGAAGATAAAATTCAAGGAACTTCTGGTCTGCAGGAGATACACATCCAACGACAAGGCCCTAAGGGGCAGGAGGCGGCGAAAATAACAACACGGACACAGTGAGGCGCTCACAGGAGAAACAGCCCCGAGGGCCAAGCTGGCCAGGCTGGCAGGAGGGCTTCCTGGAGGAGCAGGCAGACACCGGAGCTGAATCTTGAAGGCTGGTGACTTGCGCTGAGGCAGGAGAAACACAGAGGATGCGAGGCCTGGTTGGGGGAGCGGGGGTCCGGCACACACAGCTCTCCTAGACCCCTAAGCTGTTCCCTTTACCTGGAGCTTCAGGTGAACGAGAAAGAAACAAAGGAGGCCAACTGTGAAGAGCCTGTGTGCCCAGGCAGAAAAAACGGGGAACAGGGTTTGTGGCCCCCACATGGGTGGAGCAACAGAATGTTTCCCAGAAAGGAGGGCCGCCCTCGACATCCTCCGACTGCCACCTCAGGTCCCCGGGGGTGACCCAGCCCCGCTGCTGCCACAGGCCTCGGAAGCTGCCTGGGCACTTCCTCCCCGCCACCATGGCCAGGGACTCAGGCCGCCCGCGGAGGGGCAGCCCTGCGGGGCTCCTGGAGACGTCGGGAGCCTGGGGTGAGGCCGCAGGCAGCAGGGACTTGTCAGAGCCCCACCGGCTCCCTCTTCCCACGGGAGGCCAACACAGAAGATCTGAGTATGAAAAGCAGAGGGAGAGAAAGGAGGGAGGGAGGCAGGAGGACGGGGAGGAAAGAAGCGACAGCAGAGAGGAAAAGAACAGGGGCCAGAGAACGCGCACATGGGCTGGGGAGCCCTGAGCACTGCAGGGGGTTTCTTCCAAGACAGGAAAGAAAACACAGCCAGTGCTGGGCCCCTGCCCCTGAGCGCCAGCGGGGTGTGGACCCACGCGCACGGCTCCACTCTGCCCGGGCCTGAGCACACTCGCTCTGCACGGGACACACTCAGCCTCCGCGCTGCAGCTGGGTCCCCACCCCTTGCCACCCACGCACGGCCTCTGCCCGGACAGCTTGCTCACTCCCACTTCCCTCCCCTTAGTTTCCAGCCTGCAGCTTCTGGGCAGGTGATCGGCCAGGGTGTGGGCTGCCCCGGTTCCCCAAGACTTCCCTGACCCACTAGCGGGACAGTCCCAGTCGGGACCATGAAGGAGGAGACCATCTAGGCCCAGCTTCTGCGGGACTGATGAAGGCTGAGAGGCAAAACACAAGATACCCAGTTACGTCTGAATTTCAGTTCAACAAATACAGTCACTGGCAGTGTCATGTGCTGAATCTGGCCATGCTGTGATTGGCGATCCAGCTAGGCAGATGCCTCTTCCTTTTGTTCCAACTCCCCCTCCTGCAGCCACGGAGGAGAATGGGGATGATCAGCATCATCGTTTTTGAGCTCTTCGGTCTGTGCAAGGCCCCGTGCAAAGCAAAGTTCCTGCCTTGTTCCACCAAGTGCTCTAAACAACCCTATGACCTCAGTGGGATTATGCCCTCCATTGTACAGACAATGAAGTCAAAGCTCAGAGCTTGCCAAGGGCACACAGCTAGGACGCAGCGGGGCTGAGACTGGAACTGGCGACAGAGACATCCTCCTCAGGGAGCACCCAGGAATGTCCAGCAGCACCTTTCTCCCTGGACAGGCAGGGGCTGGACAGTTTGTAAAGTCTGAGGCGTGGGCTCTGACCTTAGGAGCATCCTGTCCAGCTGAGAGGAGAGGCATCTTGGTGAAGGGAGGATTTGAGGTCAGGCTGGGGTGGATGGATGGGTGGATGGACAGATAGATGGATGGATGGATGGATGGGTGGATGGATGGATGGTTGGATGGATGGACGGATGGATGGATGGTTGGGTAGATGGGTGGATGGACGGATGGACGGACGGATGGATGGATGGATGGATGGATGGATGGATGGATGGACAGAAGGACAGATGGATGGGTAGATGGACAGTTGGATGGAAGCATGGATGGGCGATTGGGTAGATGGGTGGATGGACAGATGGATGGATGGATGGATGGATGGATGGATGGATGGATGGATAGATGGATGGATGGATGGGTGGATGGATGGATGGTTGGATGGATGGACGGACGGATGGACGGTTGGGTAGATGGGTGGATGGACAGATGGATGGATGGATGGATGGATGGATGGATGGATGGATGGGTGGATGGATGGATGGATGGATGGATGGATGGATGGATGGATGGAAGGACAGATGGATGGGTAGATGGACAGTTGGATGGAAGCATGGATGGACGATTGGGTAGATGGGTGGATGGACAGATGGATGGATGGATGGATGGATGGATGGATGGGTGGACAGCTGGGTGAACGTGTGGACAGGGTAAGGGTGGTGTTTCTCTTGGCCTCTGAGAGACAGCACTATCTGAAGTCCTGCCAAGAACTTGCTATCTTTTCCACCAAGTGCAATGAAGGCTTCTAAGACAGGAGGGAGGGGAGAGACATGGGAGCTGTTCAGGAAGAAATCAAGGAAGAAACAAGAAGGAGAAAGAACGGCAGCGCGGCCCTCCGAGCTGAAATGGCTCTTTCTCGGGTTCTTGCACCTTCCTGGCTGTTACAGCAGAGTGGAGATGGCCTGGGGGAGTGCCAGGCTTTTCATTCCGTGACGTCCTGGCTGTGGGTGTTTCAGTGCTCACGACAATCGGTTATTTGTCACTTTATTTATCCAAGAGGCCGGCGCAGGGGTGAGTCAGAAGACTGACGTCCCTGCAGTCAGAGTCTGCAGCCGCTGGTGGCTCCCTTCCGCCGGCCCCATGTTCCCGTCCCAATCCCAAGTCGGTTGTCACTGCTCCTTCCTCCTCCCTCCACACCCCAGAGTATCAGCTCCTGAATCTGATCCTAAAAGTACTTCTACACAGCCCGCTCTGGCTGTTTGCCTCTGGGAACGCCAGGCCCTGCTCAGAGCCTCAGTGCCAGAGACTGCCTGCCCTCCAACCTGACCTTCCCCAGCCCCACAAAGACACGGCCAGTGGAGGGGTGCTGCAGGACAGGGCAAAGCCCACGTCCCTCGAGAGACCCCTGCGCTGCCTCCCCTACCTTCTCTTACCTACTTCCCCTCTGCTTTCCACCACACTCCTCCTCTTCCCCATTCCCTCCCCGGTCCCATCACAGGGCTGCGGGACCCTATCACCACGGACAAGGAAGGGCAAACAAACAGACGGCTCAGGCAAGAGGGCGCTGACAATCCCAAAAGAGGAGGGACAGTCACAAAAAGAGCCCAGGAGAGAAGCACAAGCCTGTCCCACATCGGCGGTCAGCTGCAGTGGGTCTGACCACCCAGGGCAGTGGCAGCAAACCCAAGGCACATGTGTTATCGTGTCTTCTTTGAAGACAAAAGGTACTGATGCATGAGTCGTACTCCGGTTTCATGGTGGTGTTGGCAAGCTGAGATAGGTAAGGGGGTCTTGGGTTGCAGTTTGCTGCTCGGTCTCCACAAGGTTCACCATCCCTGGCCGAAGGGGACGCTAGGAGAGGGGACCAGTGACATTTAACAGGTGAAACCAGGGAGGCTAAGTCTTGCTAAGACAGGATAGTCCTGCACTGTAAAGAACAGTTTTCCTTCCCAAAAGCCAACCAGGCCACCCTACTGGAAAGCACTACCTATTGCCACACACGTTTATGAGGTGGAGAAAGTGGGCCCGGACTGCAGCCAGAACACTAAGGAAATCCTACACTCTAGGGGGAGCGCTGCTGGGCGAGGGTTTAGGAGCTGTGGTTCAGAGGGGCGGCCCTGGGCGGCCTCAGGCAGGTCACCCTTGCAGTTGCTGCCTGTTCCTCCCGGCTAGGCAGGGAGCCGCACCCCAAGACCACAGTGCCACGATCACGCCCCAGGAGCGCACTGGAGATGACCTCAGGAGGTGATGCACATTTAGGGGGTTTCCCTGGGGCCAGAGGGTAGCAGCCTGAGTGTGAGGAGCAACCCCAATGGGACACGTGAGCTCATCCTTGACCACAGAGGGCAGCATCCTTACTGTCCCCTTGAAGACAGGTCTGTGCCCCGCCACGATCCCACGGCGCTGTGCTCAGTCCTTCCACAGGGCCTCCTGCACTGCGTGCCCACAGCTCCAGCGGCTCCTCAGTGTCCACGCTGGTTGAGGACTTTCTACACAGAAGCTGGCATGTGTCCCTTCTATACGCAAGCCTGTTCTATCCCCAGCTACTTCTATGGTTGGTATTTCCACTATCACCCTTCAGCTGAGCTATCTGGGGTGCAGAAGCAGGAGAAAAGCTACCTAGGGGTCCCAAGCGGCCCGTGGCAAGTGGGCCTAACCAGCACAAGTCCACTGAGGAGCAAGCCGCCGCCACAGGGCAGCCCGCGCCCGTGTGTGAGGCCGAGAATCGCCCCCCAGTCAGCTCCTGGTCCCAGCAAGGCTCCTGCGCCTGGCGCAGAGTGGGTGTTCACTGAGTGATGAACAAATGGACCGAGGGAACAGATGGGCTCCCCGACACCGTGTGGCACTACTCCAAAGAAGACAGCCATGCCACCGACGAAAGGCAGCAACAAGAAAGGAAGAAGCAAAGGAGAACAATGAAGATGGCCCCATCGCTGGCCAGCAGCCCTGCTCTGAATGTTCCCGCCTTTAACCTATACAGCCACCCTGCAACGTGGCCACCACGATCCCCGGGTTACGAGGAGGAATCTGGGTCTGCAGTCCCTCCCTGGTCCAGGGTTGCCTCCCTGAGAGTGTCAGGACCAGGGTTCCCGGCCCCGGGCTCCTGCGGAATCACCACCTTGACTCCTGAGCCTTCTGGACTCCGCTTCTGCAGCGCAGAACTCTGTGGTCTTCTCGGCCCCCACCCCATCCTGACAGCACAGACTGAGTTTTACCCCACAGGTCTCTGCTGGGAGCCCTGAGCCCCACATGGGGTAAGGCGCTCACCAAACACACGCTCACGGCATCATTCTGCCATTCAGGACAAGACGGCCAGGCATCCAGGCCTTGCTAGCCACTGGCAGTCCTTGGGCTCTTGCTTCTCAATCCTAAGCCACACCAGTGCACCCTGGAATTACTGTATGCAGCTTCCCTGTTCCTCTATAAGCCACTGTTTGGCTGGGACAAGGATCATGTGACACACACCAGCTGGCACCAAATGTCACTCAGGACACCTATACAATGAATCATCGGGACAGTGACAAGGCGAAGGGTGAAAATATCTTTCTCCCTGCTCACTGCTCCCTTAGGGCCAAGCTTCGTGCTGAGGGTGGAAGTCATCCTAGAAGCCACACGGACTCACCAGGAAGTGCTGGCTGGTCCCTTCGTCTCCACCCTCCCCAAAAGGACCAGGTGTGAGACCAGCCGCGGTCAGGCAGCTGGGACTCATTCCCAAGTCTCGCCCTTCTCTGAATCCAAAGCACTGAGTGGTGGACATGGTGGCCTGAGAAGTCTGCCCTGTGTCTAGGATTGAGAGGCAAATACAAGCTTATTCTCAAATGTTCCATTTTAGTTCTATACCCCAAATTTAAAAAAAAAAAAAAAAAAAAAAACAACGGATTTCTCTTTCCAAATCATCGTTGGCTTCCCAGCTTCTTCACAGCCTGGACCCAAAGGCGTCTTGAGTTAGTCCACCCCAGCAGGTCCTGGGATGCAGCCAGATGAAGCTGACTGTCCCAGCTCCCAGGACATTTGGGGCCTTCCTCTGAGTGACCAAGAGGATCTGGGCCGATGCATGCCCCACTGCCCGGGGCTGCCACACACTTGAACACCGGGTCAAACCCTGGCCCAGAAAAGCTATGAACTACTAGACAAGATGCTGGAAGGGGGCTGAAAGCAGACAGTGTCAGGCTGCCTGGGCCTGCCCTCACGAGCAGCTTCTGGCTCGCTGCAGGGAAAAGAGCAGGTCTCTCCACCCCAACCTCTACCACGGCACCAAACTCAGGGCATCCAAGTTTCCTAGGCCACGCGTCATCTGGAAACAGATCCTGCCCAGATCCCCATTCTCCAAAGACTCGGCAACACCCCAGCCTCTTCCAGAGCAGCGGGGGAGGCAGGACGTTTCAGTCACACCGCCGCCCCCAGCAGTCCTGCCTGGGGTTGACCTGCGTTCCACAGGAGGTGACCCCCTGCCTGAAATGAGGGCATCAGAGCCGAAAGTGCTGTTTAAGATAATAGCTGGCCTGCTGGCGACTCAGAAGATCCCGGCCCTGTTCAGACTTGCACAGACTCCTACAACGCAAGATCCTACAAGGTCTCGCACCCGCATCCCCGTTTGCAGGGAAGGCCGAGAGGCCTAGGAGCCGGCCCTGCTTCTCAGAGCTGACCCGGGGACCGGCACAGGCCACGAGGCCCACGCGCCCCGCTCACGTCTGCAGGAGGGCTTCCTCACACAAGCAGGCTGCCCTCTGGAGAGGCTGCTTCCTCTCACAGCCCTGGAGACCTGGGGGAGCCGGGAGTGTGCAAGGCCAGTGCGTGGGGACCCCTGCTGGGCTCCATCTCCCCACATCCACCACCCTCCTCCCTGTGCCCTGTAACCCATGGGGCTGTCTTCATGGAACTCACATTCGCATGAGAAAACAGACCATAAATAAGGTAAAGCAGTAAAATAGAGAATATGAAAGGTACCTCGAAGGAAGAAAACTACAGCAGGGAAGGAAGGCCCGTGTGTGGAGGGTTACATGATTTTAGCACAGCCTTGCTGAGAAGGTATAGACCAGCTCAGCACGATGAATGTGTTCACTGAGTATTGCACACATACAGTAATAAAAATAATAACCAGAAAGAAGTGCGAGATGAACCACACAGTTATCTGAGAAAAGAGGATTCCAGAAGGCAGTCTGTGCAAAGGCCCTGAGGCAGGGGCTTTCTGCTGTGCTGGTATGGTGGGGACCACAGAGGCCAACATGATGGAACAAGTCAACCAAGGGAACAAGCAGGACATAAGGTGAGGACAGCATCTCAGGTGATCCTGGGCCTTTGCTGGTCCTAGGAAGGACTCCAGCTTTGATCAGTCTTCTCTTGATGGGTGAGGTCCTTGGCTCAGTGAGAGCTAGTGATTCGGTAAAAGCCACATAAAACCCCAGAGCATAAACCAAGGCCCTGAAACAAAGTGAACCACAAGCACGCACCCCACCAAGCAGGGGCCCAGGGCCTTTGCACAGCCCGACAAAGCCATCCACCTCCCACTGAGCGCAGCTTCAGCGTAAAGTGACGCAAGAGGCAGCGCTGAGGTGCTCAGCTCCGCAGCCCACACCGAGTCGCAGGTGTGGGCGACTGACAGGGACGGAGACGCCTCCTCCTCCTCGTGCCAGGAGCCCCTTGGCGACAGAGCGCTCTCCGCTCCCCCTCATCTCTCCACTGGAAAAAGCAGCCGCCTCTCCAAGAAGTGGGTTTGTTTACTTGGACAGAGTCCCTGGGCTGGTTCATGAGCATCTCGCCATGCGCACGCTGCAAATAAATAACTCACATTTCCCATTTTAACACTGGAAACACAGCCCACCAGCGCGGCGTGCGCTGCGCCCACGTGAGCATGCCTTCTCGCTGAGAGGAGGGATCCTGGCAGGGTCCGGGTGTGGGGACCCGGACAGCTGCCCCCCACTGCTCCCCAGGGCTGCCGGGCTCCTGCTCCCTCAGCCGGGGGCTGGCCTTCCGGGTAATTTTGCTGAGGTTCTGGTTCTGCCTGCTCTTGCTGGTTCGTGAGATGTCTGTTATGACATGGATCCTAAATGCCCCTCCAAAGCACGCGTTCAAAAGCTGGATTCCCAGCTGATGGCGGGCACTCCTGGAAGGTGGCAGAAATCACAGGGCCTGCTGGAGGAAGCAAGTCCCCAGAGACACATGCTTAAAGGGCGCATTTTGTCCCCATCCATCCCACTTCTTTCTAGATCCCAGGAGGCGAGCAACTTCGACCCATCACGATCTCTCTGCCATGAGGTTCTGGCTCCAGACCCAAAGGTGACTGGGCTGACCACAGACTGAAACTTCTGAAACCAGGAGCCCAAATTAATCTTTCCTCCTCCTAAGCTGCTTATCTCAGGTCTTCTGTCACAAGAAGCGAGCTAGCGCAGGCTCTCTGGAGCTCCCCCGCAGCCTGCCTGCCTGCCTCTCCACGCAGCCTAACCTTGCGAGAGCCCGCCAGAGAACTGGAAGCCCACGGGAGGGAAGACACCCCAGGAAGTCACGGTCCGAGGCCTCAGTGCCCACAGCACTGAGGGCTGACTTGTCTACATTCCGAGCCCCTCACACAGGACTAGCTTAGCCCTCACAGCCATCCTATGAGGCAGGTTCCATGGTTATCTCCACATTACAGAAAAAGAAACTGAGGCAAGGGTAGGCTAAGTGACCCACCCAAAGTCACACAGCTGGTAAGGACCAGGGATGAGATTTGAACCCAAGCATCCACACCGCAGACAGCATCTCCAGGCACAGAGGGATGGGCCACCTGCTTCTGGGGCATCCCGAGAGCTGGTGCTCACTAGGCTGAGAAGATGCAAAAACGCGGGACCCGATGCCGGGAGTCCTGATGGAGACTCGGGCGGTGCCAGCCTGGGTGTGTTTACCTGTGCTCGCCACACAGCTCTAAGGTGACTGCTTCATGCAGCTGCCTCCACCATGACTAACTCACGAGCTTCGTAGGTCCTTCTTCGAGCCTATTCCTATCCCTCCGAGAAGCACAAAGAGGAATCACTGCAGTGACTGGAAGTGTGTGCCAAGTGAATTAGAGAATACATATGTGAGCGAGTGGATGGACCTGGCCAGTCTGGAGGGTGTAGGTGCTTCCTTTACAGAGCTCAGCCCAGAGCGCGGTTCCAGGTCAGCCTTTCCATCTGCCCCCTCACAGACCCACAGAAGGTTTGAAACAGACATATACACTTTATTTCCTCCTTTTACTGCATTGAATTCCATGCTTCGGTTTAATTAAAAAGGCACAATAGTTTAAAATGTTGGATCTTGATGCACTGTGTTACTCATGAATATTTATTACTCTGGGCTATATAAAATTGAATAATTATTAGCAATTAAAAGAAGGTGAACAGAAGGCTTTCTGGAACCCTCCACCAAGGGAAAGAGGGAGCCATGGAACACTGGGATTGAGAGGCCCCAGCAAAGATTCTGCAGGAGAGGGAAGACAAGGCAAAAACCTGTTCTTAATGGTCCACCCAGCAGAGCACCTGAAGTAAGTCCTGGAACGGACTGAAGCAGAGTTTCAATATTGTCTTCTTCCTGGTCTTCTGCACTGAGTGAGTCTCTTATTTTTCCTGAGATCCCAGACCTGAACACGGCAGACAGGACACAGGTAGGAAGAACAGAGGAGGGCCTTGTGGGGGACACATTACTGCTATTTCTTTAAATTTCAGATAGTTATTAATTTTAGGGGCTACCATCGCTGGTTGCTGACTCATTTAGAAGACTTCACTGCATTGTTTTACTGGTCTATTTTGACACATCAGATCCCACAGGCAGGGACAGCCGGGACAGACACAACCCTTGCTAGAGCTCAGGAGGCTGACAGTGGGAACAGTAACTCCTGAGAAGGTCGTCATGAGTTAGTCCCAACACAATCATCAAAGCAACCGGTAAAACATGTAGACACGATGAGATGCACCCAGTCCCACTTGCTTCTCAGCACTGAACATCTTCTTTCATCCTAAATGGTGCTCTGGCCTTCAAATCCACCCCCTAAATAAATTTAATTTTACTACCTTTTCATCAATAATCATACTCACTCACACTGACTGAAAACTTCCTAGACACCACGCACATGCAAGAGTGTGTGTGCAGGAACTCATTTACCAGCTCCCTCTGCAGCTCTGAGCTCTCTGAAGTCACCTTTGTCAACCAAGAATCTCCTCACTTGGACAGGGTTTTCTTCCACCGAAGTCTCATGCCGTCACCACACATCGTAATTCGGAGCTCAAGCTAGCCAACAGCAAGGTGGAGGGAGACATGCAGCCTCGAGTTACTTCCCTGCTCATTCTTAAAGCGCACTTTGTTTACTGAATAGGTCTACACCCAGTTAAGAAATTTAATGTTGGCCTCCCCGCAATTGTCTAGTGGTTGGAAGACCAAGACATGTGTCCAACTCTGACATTAGTTCTGTAATGCTAAAATTCAGACTCCACAGAACAGGGAGTGCCTACTGCTCAAACGAATGTATATTCATACAGTCCCTCCTGCGAGAAAGAAGAAATCTGGAAATCTCAGAGATGCAGCAATTTTGCTGGTCCTCTTTGCTAAGTGCACGCGCATGCACACACACACACACAGTAATGTTTTGCTTCCAGAATGGGACAGGTGCTGTTGCATTGTGCACCATTCTCAAAGGGTCATACTCAGAAACAGCTGGGCCCTCTGGAGGCCCTGCTTAGAGACTTGGGTTGAGAAAAAGGTCGCTACCTTATGTAACAGAATGATGACGGGTAATGGTCTTGTTCAGCTCGGGAGCCCACAAGGTGTCTAATGTTTCCATAATGAAGCAACTTCTCAGACTGAACCCCAGCCTCTTACTCAACAAATGTTTCTGCCACAGAACAAACCTGCCAGGTTCCCAGCAGGCTGTGACAGAGGAGCTAAGGCTAGAGCAGCATCCCAAACACGCTCAAACACGGCAAAGTACATTAGCATGCACCTTTCGAAGACTAGAGAACGCTTTTCTATTCTGTTTCTTCTTCAGTCCTTTTTATGGTTGTTTTGCATTTTTCCCACTTAAATGGGACTATCCTAATTCAGTCAGGACTGGAAAAACTGAACAATAGCCTCAGGATAGACTTTGCAAAAGAGAAAGAAAAACACCAGTAGAACTGGCCCAAATGCAGAAAGCCCGGCAGCATGGCCCAGCAGCCTTTCCAAATACTCCCAGAGTTGGTCCAGAACAGAGTTTTGGCCACAGGAAATGGGTTTGACTTGTCACCACAAAAGCTGGACTCTCTGGAGTAGAAGGAGTGATTGCAGCCTTCACTCCAATCGGAAATTTGCTCCCCTCCCTGACTCTGTGTGAACCAGTGACTGCTGGACAGGCATGATTTGCAGAGAGCTGACACCACCAAGACACCAAAGAAGGTCCAGACATGACCATTAATTTCGTGCCCCAGCCACTGCAACTTGAGTGACCAGGGCCAAGCTGAATTATGTAATGGGTGTCTCAGAGGGTGAACTCGATTAGAGGTCGGCCAGTGTAGAGGAGCCTCTTCAAGTCTGGGTGGAAGCAGAAAGAACACACCCACCATCTGCCTGCCACTAGAAAGAGAGTAAGGTCAAGGTGGAAATCAAAACCAAAGTCAAGACCTGGAAGGAAATGAAGACTGAGATAGAGACAAAAAGAATCAGAAACAGAGATAGCAAAGAAATGCAAAGTCCTAGGCATACAGGAGGGTTTGGGAGTGACTGTTCTCTTCCTTACACATCCTCCCGTCTGCTTACTCTCCCTCTGAGTTCAGTAGAAAGAGCAAGGCCCAGTTCAGCAGAGCAGGGCTTGCTTCCTGTCTCCAGCCCAATCACAAGCGCCTGGGCTCTCAGAGTGACTTGGACACAAACAGCCTCCAAGAAATGCTCCCTTCACTCTCCTTTTGAGCATGCTCCTTCACTTCCCACATCTCTCTTGCTTTTCTCATTCTCATTCATTATTATTCCTTCTATATATCAACTTTTATTTTCTGTACAGAGACAATCATCAAATGCTAGACTGGAAAGAGTCTTTTATAGCCTCGTCAGATAAAAGGTTTCTACAAACACCTAGGGTGAACGTGACAATTCACAGTAAAATACCGCCTGCTTTCCCCTGAACTCAGGAACAAGACAAAGAGAATCTGGATCATTGCTGTTATTAAACACCGCAGGGAGGTCATAACCTGTGCAATAAGGCAAGAAAATGAAATCAAAGGTATAAAGACAAGAAAGGCACAAAACACCGCTCATTATTCACAGATGACATGATGCTATGCAAAGAAAATCCCAAAGAATCTAAAGATAATATTAGCAACAAAAACCAGAAAATGAAATTTTTAAATTCTCACTTGTAATGACATCAAAAAGCATCAAATTCTTGAGAATCAATCTATCGAAATATTTGTAAGAGATTCAAAGTGAAAAATATGAAACACTGCCCAAAGAAATTAAGGAAAATTAAACATGTCAGCTTTCCCCAAACTTAGTTTTATAATGTATTTCTGACCAGTTTAGCATTTTTACCTAGCAAGATATTGTGTGTGTGTGGAAATTGGCACGCTGATTCTCAAATGTATACAAAAATGCAAAGGATTAAGAAGTGCCAAGGCCATCACAAAGAGGGGAGGATAAAAAGACAAGATTGAAAATCTTAAATTGCCAAAAAAATAAAAAATAAAAGGGATATTCATTATATAGCTACAATATTAAGACAGTGTGGGACTGGTATTAAGACAAAAGATAAGCCAACAGGGCCAAATGCAGAATTCACTAATAGACACACTCAACTAAAGATACCCAAGCTGCAGCAGAGACACCCTTTTAACAAAGGATTGTCTTAGTCACTCCCCTCCTCGCTAAGATGCAATACCTAACACAGCTTAGGGAAAGAGAGGTTAACTTTGGTTCACAGTTTCAGAGGCCTCAGTCCAGGCATGCCCAGCTGGCTTTAAAGGAAAAATAGCATGGCAGAAGAGCCGGATAGAGGAAAACTGCTCACGTCGTGACAAACAGAAGCAGAGAAAAATAGGAGGAGCCAGGGAATGGGGAGACACACACCTCGAGGTCACCCCCGTCCGGGATCTTCCTCAGCTTCCTAACCTATGAGGCTTTCAGGGCCATTTTAAACCCAAACCACAACAACAATACTATGTCGTTTCGAGCTCTGTATGAGAAAAACTTCTGTCCCTTCCTCGCATCAGACATTCAGCACATCAGAAAAAGAAATTCCAGATGGATCGTAAGCCTAAATTTGAAAGTTCAAACAATAAATCTTCTAGAATTAAAACATGGGAGAAAGACCTTGTAATACGCAAACATTTTACAATCTTAAAGGAAAGAAAGATAAATTATATTTCATTAAAATTAAGAACATCCCTTCCCAAAAATATACCATTAATAGAAGTCAAAGACTCTAATAAGTATATCTGAGAAAGAACTTAAACTCAGAATGTAGAGTTCTTTAAAATCTAGTTTAAAAATACACAATATAACATAAAATAGACAAAATATTTCCTCAAACATCTTACTAAAGAATGTATCCAACTGATCATTAGGCGCATGAACAGAGCTCAATACCCATCAGTAATTACCTTAAAAACTGCAATGGGCTACATTATCACACCTGCCAGAAGGACAAAATGAAAAAATACTAGTTTTTGGCAAGAACGTGGCACAATCCAGAATCTCATACATTTCTGCAAGGAGTAAACTGGTGTTACTGCTTTGGAAAATTGTTCATATCTACTAAAAATCTGCTCTATGACCCAGCTATGCTACTCTTGGGTATATATTCCTAGAAGAAGTAAGTACATATGCTCTTGAAATATAAAAGAATATCCCTACAGCCAAAAAAAAAAAAAAAAAAAAACAGGAAAAACACAGATGCTCATCAATTATACAACAGACAACTAACTTGGGTGTATTCTTCAGCTCTAATCATTATACAGTAATATGGAGAACTCCAATTATATGTCAACAGATCTAAATCCCACAGACATAATGTTAAAAGGGAAAAAAAAGACACAAAAGAGAACATACGGTACTTATCAGTTATCTGCTGCTGTGTGATAAATTACTCCAAGGCTGAGTGACTTACAACACCAGACGTTTACTGTTCACCATTTCTGTGGATCAAGGATCCAGGTGCAGGTTAGCTGGGTTCTGAGCTCAGTTTCTCAAAAGACTTCAATCACGATTTCAACCAGGCATCTGTAATCTCCGGGGTCCACAGGAGAAGGTCTTCTTCCACGCCCAGTCTCATAGCTATTAGGCCAAGGGCCTCCATTCGTCACTGGACATCACCAAAAGGGTGTCTCAGAATATGGCAGCAGGCTTCATCAGAGCAAGCAAGAAGAGGCAGAGAGGAATAAGCAAAAGCCAGAGTCTCTTGGGAACTAACCTTGGAAGTGACATCCCATCACTTTTGCTGTATCATACTCACTAAAAGCAGGTCACCAGGCCCACTGTAAGCCCAGAGGTTTGGATCTTTAGTAAGAGTCGTATCACACGATAGTATTCCATTTCCATGAATTTCAAAAACAGGCAAAACTTGACAAGTCAGAATGGTCATTACTTCCCTGGGGAGAGACTATCAATGTGTAAGGGATTTGAAGGCATAGTATGGGGTGCTATAAACATGCCAAAGCTTAACCTTGTTTAGGCAATGGGTTAACATCAGTGTAACATAAAACTATTGATATGTACACTTGAAATCTATGCACTCCAGCTAACACATTTTAAACAATGACTAGCTAACTTCTTTGGATGCATGGTGTTCATATATAGTTTTGTAACATCAACAACCAAAATTGCTGGTAAAAGAGTTTCATAAAGGGGCAGTTTTTGTATGTCATGGATGTTATTCAAGTTAGAGTACTGTAGCTTTACATTAAATATAATCTCCATGGCAATCACAAAGAAAACAACTAATAGAGCACAGATTGCGTAGCCCTTATCCAAAATGCTTGGGACCAGTAATAGTTGTGATTTCAAACTTTTTCAGATTTTGGAATACTGTCATATATATGATGAGATGTTTCAGGGATGGGACACAATTCTAGGCACAAAATTAATTTATGTTTCGTATATACCTTACAATACACATTCCTGAAAGTAATTTTATACAATATTTTTAATAATTATTTATGAAATAAAGTTTCACGGAGTGAAATTTTGTGTCTGCGACATGATGTCTGCATTCAGAAAGTTTTGAATTTTGTAGCATTTGGATTTTAGATGGACGGTAGTGATGGCTGTCCAATACTATGAATACATTAAATAGCATCGGACTGTACACTTAAAATGGTTATGATGGTAAATCTGTATGTGTATTTTACTATCATAAAAATAATGTTTAAATCTGTGCACTGATACATATATATTAAATATCAATAAAAATGTTAAGTAAAATACCTAGTAGTCATCACTCTCTCCCATTCTATAACTGAGGATTTGGGGATCAAGAAAGATAAGCCACTACCTACTACTGTGGGTATTTCTTGACTTCAAGGACATCATGTTGGAATAAGAATAAAACGCAAGCCGGGTGTGGTGGTGCACGCCTTTAATCCCAGCACTCGGGAGGCTGAGGTAGGCAGAGCGTTGTGAGTTCGAGGCTGGCTTGGGCTACAACAGGAGCGCAACATGGGCCTGAGCTACATCGCTCGACCCTGCCTCAAAAAACCAGGGCTGGGAGTTTGGCTCAGTGGCTTAAGCGCCTGTCTGTCAGGCACGAGGTTGTGAGTTGGATCCCCAGTGCCGCAAAAAGAAAGAAAGAAAGAAAGAAAGAAAGAAAGAAAGAAAGAAAGAAAGAAAGAAAGAAAGAAAGAAAGAAGGTAAGCCAGTTTCTCAAAGAGCCAGTTCTGGGTGATAGAGCTGGTTCCTAACACTTCTTTCTGATACCCAGAGCGGCCTCCTTCACCCAGTGAGTGTGTGGGCACATCACACACATTTGGATGAATTTCTCCTCCAGCAGCACCATCTGGAGAGAACGGTTTGCCCTTGCAGGCGTGGGATTAGAACTGTTTAATTTGCTTTACAGTCCTAAGGTCAGGGTCATGCTTGGGAAAATGTCTCTGATATTTCACAAAGCTCTCAGAAATCAACTTCATCACACTGTTTCTCTTTCTAAGTCCCCTTTACCTAGGGTGTCTGTAAATGATGAGAAATTAAAATGCAATTATTCTGATCCTTCTAATTCAAACTTGAGAATGTATAGATACAATCTGCTATAATTAAAGTTTTGCATTGAGTTCAAAAAGGTTTTCTTTAAGTTTTTCAGAGAAAGCACAGATGGCATATTTGACCCACTTTAGAATTACCATTGACTTCACAGGTGTACCTCACTGAATCTGAACACCCACCTGATGGGGTAGGGACTACGATTTGTGCCTATTTTAAAAATGAAGACATTTAAATGTAGAGACCGTAGTAACTTGCCCACACAGAGCTGAAAGAGACTCAGCCAGTATCTAAACCTTGTTTATCTGCTCGAAGCATGTGATCTTAACTAAATTCACTCTATGACTCCCCGTGTATCACTTTAAAAGAAAAATAAAAAAGCCACTTAGTCATTGTCTGTGCCAGTCATAAATGGTTCTGATAGAATCAATAGAGCAGGTCCAAAAGGGCCCCATTAGCTGTAGAACTGAGTTAGTCCAGGTCCTGGGAAGGACAAGCATGGGTTGTAAACACATTTTCTATGGCTCGCTAATTAAAATCTTACATGGGTACACATGCGTGCACTGCAATAAAGTACAGCAGCAGGGCTCTGACCAGCAAGGTGCTCAGCTGAGCAGGCAGCAGCATCCTAGACACCAACAGAGCCCGGTCTGCTCTACATCCTAGGAGTGCAGTGGAGGAGCCCTGCAAGACTCAGAGCGCCTAGGGGGGTGATGCGAACCGACAGCAGGCTTCCCTAGACCCGGTTATCGCCAAGGGGGCCAGCAGAGGGATTCCATGCAAAGCGCCTGCAGCTCCTAAAACCCTGGGAGGCAGGAAGCAGGTGGACACCATGCTACGGAGTACGGAGAATAACACCAAGAGAGAACACAGTTGGATCATGAGTTCTACACAAAATCACTAGCAGACTGATTCACACACACAACAGCAAAACACTCTTTGAGCTACTCAGGGAAAGCCAGTCACTTGGAGCCAGGAGGGTGGTGTGTTATGTTTTAACGCTGTTGTTACTTCTTCATTCATCAGCCTAGGCTCGGTAAGGAAAGTCTATGAGGTGTTATTTTTCTTGCTTCTTTTGCTTCTTCAGAGAGGGTCTCACCATGTAATCCAGGCTGGCCTTCAACTCGAGATTCTGTTGCCTCAGCTTTCAGAGTTCTGGGATTGCAGACAGGTGCCACTATGCCCAGCAAGACAAGATTTTTTTTAACTATATAAACTATAGTTATCAATCTTTCTCTGTAAAAGGAACTATCTATTTATTTGGTAGCAGATCTTCTAGCTGGATCTCTGGTGAAAGCAATCTATGAGAAAGAAGAGGGCTAGGGATGCAGCTCAGTGGTAGAGCATGGGCCTAGCGATGTGAGTTCCTGGGTTTGATCCCCAGCATTACAAAAACAAAAATACCAGAAAAGGTGATCTTCTCCCAAGGTCTTTACACACTAGAGAAAGAGTGAGCAGGACGGAGGTAAGAAGGCTGGCAGCAAGCTCCCAGGAGAAAAAGAGCAGACAAATGCAGGCCAGGGCAGCCAAGGGAGCTGGGAAGAGGGAGCTGGCGGGGCTCCCTGTGGGGCATTCAGGCAGGCAGTGCTGCACCAGCACGGGGCCTGCACGCGTAAGTGGGTGTGCACCTCCCAGACCTGAGCAGGGCTCCGAATTTAGTAACAAACACACATGAGTAGTCCCTACTCCTGCACAGCCGCCTCACAGACGCAGTATTCTCATGACATCTCCCACAATTCTAACAACACGTATTTATTTCGTAATTGCCTCTTAACACACACACACACACACACAGCCCTACAAACTGCACAGGAACCCAGTTCACATCTGACGCCCCTAATGCCCAGTTCTGCCACTTTTCAGCTGATTGATCTTATCCAAGTTATTTAACTTCCCTGACTCAATGCAGATTTTATGAGAATCGAATGAAAACATATGATATAGGATAGGTCTCATTAAAATTATTCAATTTCCCCTAATTGTTCTTGAATAAGAGCAAAGATCCAGGGTCCACAATCCATCTGAGCCCATCCTCCTTATCACAGGTGAGGTTTATTCCAGCAACTTGTAGTTACACTCTTCATTCGAGGATCTTAACAGAAAAATCTCATGTTTCTGCCACTGCAGAAATTTTGTATTTCCACCATTGCTTGCTGGTTTATTAGCTTTTCATCCACCCAGGCAGTTTCAGTCCTCTCCTATCCTCTCCTCCTGCGGCTGCCTAACGCTATGATGCCACAATCCAGTCTCTGTGACTCGGGGAGTGTTGCCATGGTGATAAGCAGTGATGTCATAAAGCGGGGATTGTTACAGCGTTGAATGAAATCTGGCACCAGATGTACCCTGCCTCCTTACATAAGAGGGGGAGGGAAAAAATCCACGTGGGTGCCTCCAAAAATGGGAAACTGAATTGCTCGGGGCATGGCAAGGAATGACTACAAGGAGAGAAAGCTCCAGTCCCTTCCACCACACATCAGCAGACCCATTTGGCAAAGAACAGATGTTAAGGGTTCACCAAGACCGGACTCACTTCTCACCAAAGGAAATCAAAGCAACAAAGAAGCAGCAGCGTTCACTGGAGACCCCATCTTCTGGTATAGGAAGACCTAAGCACATCCACACTCTGTCCAGCAAAGCCCAAAGTATCAGATAGTTATTTCACAAAAAGCCAACACCAGAGACTTAGATTACAATGCGTGTCTGAGTGTTCCGAAAGCAGACTGCTGTGATTTGGGGTGCAGCATGCATCTTAGAGTAACAAGTCTTACCAGAAAAACAGCAGCCACCCCCAGGTTCATTCCTAGAGGAAATCAAAGCATCTTGTTAAGAAAATTCCCAGAGGAGAAATTATATTAAGAAGCATCTCATAATGCTGCTTGCCATCTCTGGGCCCTCAACAAGGCAAGCCGAGGCTTGGGAAAGAGGTGCCTGCCACCAGGGACCTGGCTGGCCGCTGGCGGAGAGGAGCTCGTCCCTGACCAGCAATGCTCGGATGTGAAGACTCACTTCTCGAATTCCAAGGCCTAGTCAGGGAACTCATTGCCACAGGCTAGTTCTTTTTCTGTCCCTTGGCATTTCAGAGTAACTGAGCGACTGCCACCACTCTCAATGCCAAAGAATGTGTCCTATTCCATGGAAAGCTTCCTGCCAGGGACACAGCTCAACAGCACAGCACCTGCCCAGCAAGCATGAGGTCCTGAGTTCAATTCCCAGTATCAGGAAGGAAGGAAGGGTGGGGGGGAGAGAGAGAGGGAGAGAGAGAGGGAAGGAAAGGAAAGGAAAGGAAAGGAAAGGAAAGGAAAGGAAAAGAAAAGAAAAGAAAAGAAAAGAAAAGAAAAGAAAAGAAAAGAAAAGAAGAAAAGAGAAAAGAAAAGAGTTCCTTTGATCCCAGAGGAGGTTCCGGGAGCGGGGGCCTCAGACAGTGCATGGCGCCTCCTCCTCTCAGAAGCTGGTTTCCCTAAATGCTCTACTCCTGGCCAAATATGTGCACAGTGCATGGGTACTTCTATGCCCTTCATCATTATTTATGAACTAACTTCAAAGGGAAGTCATTTCCATCTAGGAAACCTGACATATGCTCTTCCATACCCACACATGCATAAAGATAACTGCTTTCTTATTATTCAGTACAGCAGGAAGTGGTATCTTCAGATGCCAACAGGGCGGTACCAAACCATTTACCATGGAGCAGAGACAAGTCAGAAGACCTGAAGGCTCCACTCCCAAGCCACCCTCCAGTCCCCAAACACACTGTGACCTCCAGTGTCTCTTGGCCTGTGCTGTGCCCATGGGCAGGAGTGGCCCACCTGGATCCCACTGGACCCCACAGCAGCTGCAGGCTCCTTCTCCACAAGCTTAGGCCCAGAGGAAGGCGCCCAGACCTAGGGGTCAATGTGACCTTAGTGCAACCTGTCTTCCACCACAAGAGGGACTCTGAGGACAAGGGGCCATTCCCAGTTCAGATTTGAATACTTGGCCCAAGCACACGTCCCTAGCAAAACACACATCAAGGTGAAGGGCACAACAAAAGCCAAGATCCTTGAGCTCAGCAAATCCCCAGTACAAACTTCAACTATTTTAAATTAAAGCTGACTTCTGAAAGTCATTCTAGTGGGTCCAGTGACTAACTTTACGGACAAGGATCCTCTATTGAGATCTAAGAGGAGTGATGGGAGTGGATGAGAGACCTGGAACTCTGGAGACGCCACTTCCTCAGCTATAAAAGCACAGACACGGAGCTGAGAGAGGCACAGCTGCTGGGAGAACACTTGCCTAGTGTGTGGCAGGCCCTGGGTTCACTCCCCAGCACTGCACTAAAAGAAAAATCACAGGGAAAAGGAGAGGTCTGGGCTCCAAGCCCCGCCCCAGCATTCCAACTCACTGAAAGGGCCTGAGGCCTTTGCACAGCTTAAAACTGAACCAGGTGATACTTCAGGGATGATGCTTTGGAGCACTGTGCTGCCTCTCTGGGTTAATACTGTCCATCTGGGTGGCATCTTAAACTCCCCCTCCTGTGGACAGCTCACGAGGCGTCCCAGGCTGGGACACACTGCAGAGGAATCAATGCCTGGCCAAGCTACACATGTTCACACCACCCCGCCCAAAGACGTCTGCCCGCTCTTTCCAAAGGCATTCAGCCCACCCTGGGCCGGGCCCCCAAGCCAGCAAAGCTCTTTCAAGGCTAATCTCCATTGTTCTGCAAATGCTTCTCTGTGTACCAGTACATTCTGTCACTTTCCTTGTCCATGACAAATGCTTGGCATGAAAGTCACCTTTGGAAATGCATGAAGGCAGACAGCAAGCATGTCCAGAGAGGCCTGGGGAAGATGAGAAGGCTGGGGGATGTGGAGGTGCTCTTCACAGTGCACCAGAAACCTGGACACGTGGGGGCGGGGCAGGAGGGAGGAGGAAACTACTGGCTCATTCTCCAGCAGCAGGCACGTGCTAAGAGTCTGTCCTAGTTGCTCAGCAACCAAGAAAAAGCATTTCAGAGAGCAAAGGGCTAATTGGACAAAATGAATAAATTAGACATTTCCGGCGTCACTGCCATCGAATAACAACAGGCTTGGGTAGCCAGTCTTTTTTACTGGTGAACATGTCTTCTGATTCCTCCCTCAGCTTTGGTCCAGCAAATTCGAGGGGCTAGGGAAGATGGAAGCCCTGGAAGCCATCAGGGATATCAGAGAAGGCGGCAGAGGGAATCCTGCCTTGGAGAAGCTGAACTGAAGGACCTTTATGGTCTCTTTGAATTCTTACTATTTGATCAGTTTTGCTCTGTAGGGTAGGGAGGATGAGAATGGAAGTGAGCCCCACTCTGGCATTCTGAGGGTAACTTAGTAGCCTGCCTTCCCCCACCGCCCTGCAAGGTTTCCCTCTACTGTGTGTGAAGCAAGCAGCTTCCCACAAAAGCAGAAAGAGGGCAGTTGAAAGGGAGCTTGTGTAGGAAATAAGATGTTTTGTTGGTGGTTGCATTTTCCCCTTGCTCTGCTCTGCTTCCCCCGTTGGCTTCCTTTAATCCCAGCAGAACCCCACTGGCTGCTCTAACGATGGAGAGCACAGCCCGTGGTGGAGAGGACGGAGCAGGCACGAGGCTCTGCTGTGAAAGGAAGCAGGCGGAGGGAGAGGAGGGCGGCCAGCAGCTGCCAGGGCTGCAAAGAGAGGCTTCTGTTTCTGCCGCCAGCTGCAGTTTGCTGGCCATCCCCAGGGAAGCCACTGCATCTCTCTGTTTTTCCCTCTGAGAAGCCGAGAGGATGAGTTTGGTAGTGTTCTGAGAATGATCCGTGCCACTGCTAATGACTCCCTTGCTCAAAATGACTAAAAGTTGTTCACTGCTTACAAAAATAAACTGCGAGTGGGCCAGCGCACGGCACAATGCCTCTGTGGTCTGGCCCCATCTCACCTCTGTCTCATCCAGTTTCACACACACACACACACACTCTGCTCCTGGTCACCTCCAGCCATTCTTAGAAAACCCAGAGGTCCCGTGCACACGTGCAGCGAAGGCTTCTAGAGAACAGCAGGGTCCCCTGGGAGGAGGCCCAGCACTTGAGAAATCTTGGTCAGAGATGGAGAAATGGTCACTGGGATCAGCAGCACGGGGCTCTTGGGTCCAGTGGGCCCAGGTGGGCCTTGCGGTTCCTCGTTTTTACAGCGAGTCTGGTGATGCCAGAAGCCTCATCAAGTTGCTGTGAGGATACATGATACGGCTGCCAAGGAGACAGCTCAGGGTCTAGCACATGATGCAACACATGCTCACTGAATGCCGGCCACTGCTGCTCTAAAACTGTACCTTTCTGGAGTGAAACAAAAGCTGACCTCTTTACCCCTACCCGAGTCTCTTAGCCTGTCCCCGCTCCCAAACTCCAGGACGCTCCACTGCTGTGTCACTCTGGCGGGAGCCCCGGCTCCCCGCCATCTTACCAGGCTTCTCCTCCACTTCTCTTGCCCCACAGCCCCACAGTTCCATCACTGTGAGAAAGGGACCACGACAAGCCCAGCTCCCGAAGCTTCTGTGCGGGACGATGAGAAGACCGCAGCAGGCCCTCCGCAGCTGTGAGATCCCATCCCCAAAGGCTTCCCTTTGGGTTCCCGCGTTGTCTACATTCCCATCCTAACTACTCAAGCTTCTCTTAGATTTCAAGTTCCCAGGAGACCCAAATCGAGTCTGAACTGCTCTTAATTCCCAAGACCGAAGCACAGTTACAGATGTGTTCTCAACACTTGAGAAGCTACTCCTTGCAGCATGACACACATAACCCAAATCATACCTCACAGGTCATCACTCAGCACTTTTAAAGACAGGGGCAATAATGAATACAGGAAATATTGACCCGACCATGGAACACGTTTATCCCAGATCCCAGCTCCCTATAAACTTTCTTATCATCCTAACTCCAGGTAGAAAAGAAAAACCGAGATGGGACGGGAGAAAGCAGGAAATCGGAGAACTGGAGGTCCCCATGCTTGCTCTGACACTGAAGAAAAGAACCCAACAGTTGGAAGAGCCGCAATGGGAAATCACTGTTTAAGTGGCTCAGTGCTTCTGTTTAGACAGTGACAGGGTTTAAGGGTCCGATGGCAGGGTGGTTACATAACGATGTCTATGTAGTTAGTGCCACTGAGCTGTACCCTTAAAATGATTCAGATGGTGTCTTTTCCTCGTTGCTGAGACAAAATACCTGGCACCCAGTGTTAAAGGAGGAAAGGTTTATTTAGCTCACAGTGGGTAGAGGTTTCAGTTCATAGCTCACGGGCTCCGAGGCAGCGTGGCACGGCAGAGGGGCAAAGCAGAGGAGAAACAGCTCGGTGGGCAAAAGAAATCAAAGCAATGAAATAGTGAAGTAGCAGTAGCAGGGCTGCCTTCGCGCTGTCCCTTTTTATTCATCCAGGCTACCAGCACTTAGAGTGGTGCCACTCACACCCACGGTGAGCCTTCCCATCAGCCACACCCAGGACTATGCCTAAGCTATCGGTGGGCTTGTTAGTAACTACACACCCTGAATCCCAGCATCACACACCCAAGATTCTGCCACCTCTGAAACACCCCACCTATGACTGCATGAGGCTTTGGGAAGACGTCTAGACACAAGCCATGAGAAATGGTAAATTTTATTGTACATGTTTTTGATCAATGAATAAAAATTTAAGTGGGACAGAGTAAAGCAAAGTTATCCCCAAACTCCCCCTTTCTCTAACCAAAGACAAACCCATGATGAAAAGCATTTCACCAACAGAGAGAAAGCACCCTTGGATCAAACCTCTTGTCCTTGCTCTGGGAGCCTGAGGAGGCTAAAGAAGGAATCAGATGAGAAACGGGCATCTGTGGCCAGGAGTGGCGCTGGCCTAGCTCTGCCTGACACTGGCCCCCGAGGTGGAAAACTTAGTCAGAGGGTAGCAGCTGATTTCAGGCAGCCCTGTCCCCAAACGACTTCGCAGACTGTCCCCAAGAGAGATGGCAAGTTTCATTCACCATTAAAAGGTCAAATTTAAAGTGTGAAGGTCTCAGAAAAAAAAATTAAAGAGATAAAGGACAAATATGAGACCATTTTCCACATGGTAGGAAAAGCTAGGGAAGCAGAGGAGCAGCGCGGAGGGCAGAAGGAAGGCCCGGAAGGAGGCCACACGCACTTCCTCGCATCCTGTGCTTTTTTGGCACTGATTTAAGCAAACGCTGGTGCAGCCCCCAACCCAAGAACTCGCGCAGGCTCTGGGTGCTCCAGCTCTCTTCCACCACTGGAGGCCCCACCGCTACCCAAGGGACCACAAGCAGGGCCACGCTCTGCTGGCTGTGAACCGGGGACAATGATGCCGCCAGCTCACAAGGGGTCAGGACAGACTGCTGGATGCAGGCTACAGCGCGGCTCAGTGCATTCTCAGGAAGCCACCGCAGTAGCTTAAACAGGAAGACGAAGCCCCGAGAGAGCAGCAGGCACAGCCGCAGACGCGGGGCCCTCGCTACCCCTTCTTAGAGGGGCCTGCTACGCTCTGCCAAGGCTCAGTCCAACCCGCACGGCACCCCAGTCCCCTCCGGGGTATGAGAGTGGGGCTGGATACGAGTTCCCCTTCCCCATCCCCTCATCAGCATCTATTTTTCTATCTTTATTACAGTAGCCTTTCTAAATGGAATAGGATTTTGAGCATTTTTTCATGACAGCTCCTAGTCATTTATAAATCTCCTTCTGAGAAACATAGATCCATTTCATTCAGATCATTTCCCCATTTCTAATTAGATTGTTTGAATTTCTGCCATTGAGTTGAGTTCCTTTTATATTCTGGATACTAATCCCTTGTCAGATAAGTTTCTGGCAATCAGTCATTATGAAAAATTATATACAGTTTCTTCAAAAAACTAAAAACACTGTATGATTCAGCAACGTATATATATTAAATATATATGTGAAATTATGTATGTGAAAAATATCTATGAAATTATGTATGTGAAATGCATATGAAATTATATATATGAAATATATATGAAACTTATGTACATGAAATATATATGAAATTTATGTACATGAAATATATATGAAATTACATATAAATATATGGGAAATTACATAGATATGAAATATATATGAAATTATATATATGAAATTACATATATATGAAATTATATATGAAATATGTATGAAATTATATGAAATATATGTGAAATTATATATACATGAAATATATATGAAACTATACATGAAATATATATGAAATTATACATAAAATTTCATATGTGGAATTACATATATATGAAATTATATATATAAATATATGAAATTATATGTGAAATATATATATGAAATTATGTTATATATACATATGAAATTAGTATATCAAAGAAATATCTGCATTCTTGTGTTACTGAAGCACTATTCATGATCCACAAGATAAGGAATCAGCCTACAGTCCATCAACAGATGGATGAACAAAGATCCTGTGGTCTACATAAACAACAGAATATTATTCAGCCGTAAAAAGAATGAAATCCTGTCGTCTGCAGCAATATGGTGGAACAAAAGGACACTATCTTAAGTGAAATAAGCCTGGCTAAAAAAAAATACTCCAGGTCCTCATCCATAAACAGAAACTAAAGAAGTTAGGTTCACAGAGAGTCAAACAGAGTTTACCACAGCCTGGGAAAAGTTAGAGGACAGACGGAGAGTGAGGAACAATGCCAAAACACAGTAGCTGGCGGAGTGAGTACACGTGTTCCACAGAACAGTGAAGTGACTACAATTTACAGTAATTCACTATATACATAGGAAAGAGGCCTTTGAAGACTCCCAACACAAGGAAATGATAAACGTGTGAGGAGAAAGAAATGCTAATTGCCCTGATTTGACTGCTACACAATGCAGACATGGATTAAATTATCACGGTGCACCCGTAAATCAGTGCAGTTACGATGTGTCCACTGTGATGGTATTCTGAAATGGCCCTGGAGCTGCTGCTGTCTGGGACTGAAGGAAACGGGGGGCCGTGAGTGAACCTTGCTGGTCCCCCTGTTGTTCGTGGCTGTCTGCCGGAGGACTGCACAGAAGCCCTGCTCCCCCAGACAGGTGCGGGGCCCTGACGGTCTTGGAAGGGACAGTTTTCTCCTCCCCGTAAAATGCACAGCCTCAATAGGAGACAAAAAGGTGACTCGTCGGAGGCAGACCTACCAGCAGGGAGACCAGGCTAATCTTCAGGACCTCTCTATCGAATAACAAGAATTCGAATTCGTTTTAGAGTATCTTCTACCACGTGGCAGGCACCTTGCCAAACACTTTAAACTCACAAAATGCTCACAACAACCACACCAAACAGTGCAATCCCAACGCTACAGAGGAGAGAAGGGGGTCTCATAAAAGTGACCTGCAAAGGCTGCCGAGGTGGAGCTAGATTCAAAGACAAGCACCACTCGTCCACCTAAGGGACCTACCTTTTATGTCCCCCGACAACTCTTGTGATTCATTGATCTGTCGTGCGGCCACCTTCCTGCAGGAAAATCTCCAGACCACAATGAAAACCTGATGGACCATGGGGCGGTGCAGAACAGCACTGGACGTTTGGGCACTGATGCGTGTGCCATTCCCGCCTGACAGATGAACACAGGCGCTCCACAGTCTCTCTCGGCCACACTTTCCTTATCAGGAAAAGTGTTCTTCCTGTCTAAAGTATCATCTTGGAATATTTACATTTTAAGAGGATCTCAGAGTAGACAATGTCTTACCCAAATGAATGACTGACTGTGATATTTCTGAGCACACGCACGCACACACACAAAAAAATCAATCACAATGTTCTCTCTACTCCCCCCAAAATACCAAAAGCATGAACAACTTTCATAATATTTAGTGACAATAACATCCCCTTACATATTTCTGCTCATTTACAGTTTATGATCCCCTTTCCAATATAGGATTTCTCTGACACTTGCAATTGCTAGCTACATTGACGGGGAAACCCGAGTCTCAGATATTGGCTGACTTGAACTATTTCACAACACTGGCAGGTGAACGGTGTGAAAGCTGGTTTTGATTTCCAGTTTAGCACAAGCAAAAGGGACGCTCAATGTGTGATCCTGCACTCAGCTCCGCGGTCCTGCTGCAGCACCAGACCATTCAGCAACAACTATGAGCTATCTTCACCACCACCTTCATCCACAGAGGTCTCATTCAAGCACGTCACTGTTGAAGCAATTAACAAAGGAGAGTGGGGCTGTTTCCACACGAACAGGAACCAACCGTATTTACCAGAAAGTCAACTGTGCTTGGAGACACAAAAGCATACACCCACGTGCACGTATATCACACACACACACAGCCCACAAACACGCCACTGTTCTCTCTGTACCTCAGCTCCTGGACAGGGCCTGCGATGAGCTTCTGCTCACCAGACAAGATTTCTTGAGCATCCCTCAAGCTGTCACAGCACACAGGCTTGGCCGAAGCAGGAGGTTCAGCGAGGAGCGAGCACTCTTTTTTGCTGCCTACCTCCATTCAGTTACAGCTGTGACGAGGGTGTTTCTTACAATTATAATCAACTCTGCCTCTGCGCTCCATTTCTTAAAAAATTCATAAGTGCACAAAAGGAAACACAACACAAAACAAAACCAGAAGGGGGAAAAGGCAATCGTGAAATGAATTCAACTGCAGAAGCTTATATTCCTACAGGCATAGGAGATATTAATAATTCAACAAAATATTACAGTAATTACTATACTTTGCAAAATTACAACAGTGCACTTTAGCACAACTCCTACCAATCTCCCTGCAACTGCCATTAATAAATAAAACACAATTCCCTGTATTAAATTTGTTTAAAAGTTAAATATTTTATCACAACTAATATATTTTAAATAATCAGTCAAGACCAAGAAAATTCCTGGACCTATATTTCTTCCCCTTTTAAGTGAAATTCCAGCTTCCAAGTTAAAGCAGAAATGAACTTCAACTTGCACAAGAAAACCCTGAGTAGTAGGACCTGAAGATCCCTATTATGAAACCCAAGACCCACTCAGCTCAATTGCACTGCTGGAATCTAATCAAGCTGCTGAGAAAAAAAGTGAAAAGGAAAATACAGGGGAAGATTAATCCTTCCGGACCGACCTCATGAATTTGACCTACCGCATTCAACTCTAGAAAAAGAAACCCTCAACTGTAAACAGATGAAGGCCAAGCAACTGCCAAAAGTAGCACCTCAGTAAGCCTAGACCTAACTAAGTGTGTACATAGAAAGCTAATGGCCTGGAAACCCAGGTGAGTTTCACTTTACACAGTAATTATGTTCCCACAAATCTGCTGCATTCCACCTCTCCAGTCCTGCTGTGTCAGTTTTTGCTGGGGAGAAAAAAAAAAGCTATGGAATAACTAATCCAAATCTGTATCATTTATTCTCACACAGTCATCACCGGTTCTCGCAAGGGTAAAGGTGGCCAGGGCTGGCAGATTATTCGGGGCTCAGCTGGGCAACTGTGCTGCAGGGCTGCAATGGGCTGGGAATGGCTGGGTATTACTGGTCTCTTGCCCTCCTCTTTAAACCAAGGGGCTCACCCAAACATGATCCTCACAGCCAGCGCAGAGGCACCAGATGCCTAGTAGAAGCACACAACCTGTCACACCAAATAACGAAGCCGAGAACTGACATGGTGTTACTTAGAACTGCCATGATGGCACTTCCAAAGTCAGCCACATGGCCAAACCCAAAGTGAAGAGGAGGGAAAGAACTCCTCACCTCCAGAAAGAGAGCAAAGATCCATCGATGCAAAGGGAGTTGGAGGAGGAGTAAAGAATTGGAACCACAGCACGACTAGGGACACCTGCTGCATATTTATTCAGTGGGCTCCTGCTTACCCCCCTAACTGTGACCACCCAAGCCATCATCCTTTTGAGCTTCAGTAATGTGGTAGACAACTTGAGCAGGTCCCCTTGAATGCAGATCAATTGGTGCAACTTTGATTATATCGAGACTTATTTCTTTATGTTGCTATATACAGAGCTGACTATGGTATTTCCTTCTCTCTTCAACTGACTCTAAGCATTGCAAATAAGGCTAGCTGAGGTGCTGGTATGTAATCTCTAAAGCCATCAACAGTGTCCTGTTTCCTCTCATAGTGATCTCTGTAAAATATATAGGCACAGCGGGATGGCAGAGCCAATGAGCTCCAGGAATGTCAACTGGGTATGAGCCTCGAGAAAGAGACTATGAGTCCCCAGGGCATAAAAGCTTACATATCAGAAGCAGGTACTGGTATGCAGTCTTTAAAGCCATCAGACAGTGTCCTGTTTCCTCCCACAGTGACCTTTGTAAAATATATACAGCACAGTGGGATGGCAGAGCCAGTGAGCTCCAGGAATGTCGACTGAGTACTAGGTATGAGCCTCGAGAAAGAGGCTATGAGTTCCCAGGGCATGAAGTTTGCATATCAGAAACAGAAGCAGCAGTCTCCTAAAACAATTCAGTTGCTATCTTGATTGGGTTATGCAAATTGATCCCCCTGCATATCTTTATCTGCATTTTGCAGAGGTACCTTTCGCACTACCTTTCTAGCCAGCTCAGGTTACTCACGTAGTTCCTGCTATCCTCACTGTCACTCATCCTGAAGCCACCCCCTTGCTTCACTACTTAATAAATTCTGGGAGAGTCCTAGGATCAAGGCCTTTGTCCGCATGTCTTCACAAGGATTGGACTCAGGACCCCTTGGCTGCCCTTAACCTTGAACATGTCTCAGAGTCTTTACTCTCACCGTGGGTTGCATTGGAGGTGGTAGATTGGAATTAACTTGTTGAGATTCCAAAAATGTCTCAGTGGATTTATAAATATAACTCCTTGGATTGTGAGGAAGACTAGAAAAGGGATTACAATACTTGGATTACTGTACTCAATATTTGGGATTACAATAAGTAACAATCTGGTCCCCCAGCCTCTGCCTTTTTCTCCCTCTAACCCAGCGAGTGGCCATAGTCATTCCTTTAATATAAAAATTGTGTTGCTTTCCTACTTTAAACCCTTCCACAGCTTACCCCTTTGCTGGCAAGATAAAGAATAAATCCCCTCCTCCATATATACGACGCCTGGCCTGCTGCTACCCAGGCTGTCTGTCTAGCTGAGCCTCCCTGCAGCCCCATCTTTCTGCTCCATCCCATTCCATCCTATCCTTCCTTGCCCTTTCAGAGACCATGCTTCTTCCTGCTACAGATGCCATGTGACTATGTACTAGTCACTTTCCCATAGCTGGGACAAAATCCCCAGCACCTGCAATTTAAAGGAGGAAAGGTTTATTTGGGCTCATGGTTTTAGAGGGCTCAGGCCATGGGCAACTGGCTCCATAGCACAAAAAGCATGGCAGAGTGTAGCGGACTTGGTCAGGAGTAAATGATTAAACTGCAGGACAAAAATGCATAGGCACCATGAGGAGTGAATGGTTAAAACATGAGGCAAAAGCAAACAAATAATTGAATTGTAGGCAAAAAGCACATAGGCTCTGTGAGAAATAATTAAACCGTGGAGTAAAAGACACAGGTTCTGTGAGGAGTGAACGGTTAAACTATTGGGGCAAAGGTACACAGCCTGTGTGACAATGAAATGGGTAAAGAAGTCTTAGATCAAGTGAGCCATGTTGTGTCTGGCCGCTGTCTTTCCCCTTCCCCTTCCCCAAAAAACTACCAAGCCCAGCCTTGAGACAGCTCCCGGCCCAAGTTGCTCTTCTCCAACTTTTTTCTCTTACACTGATATTCTAAATAAAAGGTGAAGAGTTCTCAGCTTGGTGGATTTTTCTAATCCCAGAGTCTCCCTAATGGCAGGGCACTCTTGGTTGAGAAATACCCTCTGGTCTCTCAGTAATTGAACTAAGTCTCCTCTCCGAGTATCTCTGCCTTGACCAAGATCCTCATAGCTACGGCAGAGGAATGCTGCTCACCACGAGGAGGCCAGAAGCAAAGAGAGAAGAGAGGACACAGAGACAAAAATACACTGTTTCAGACACACCCCAGTGTGAGCTCCGTAGGTGAACGGCTGTTAGGAGGCGGGGCCTGGCTGCACTCACCTACTCAACTCACCAATGCATGAATTCACTGATGAGCACAGCACCCCCATGGGCCAATCACCTCCAAGCACATAAGAGTTTTGTGGACATTTTAGATCTAAATCATAACAACCTGGAACACTTTTTTCAGCCCTCTTAGCCTGACCTTGTGCTTCTCTGAGATCTCGGCTGCATCTCTCGGGCTTCCCTCATTTAAATGTCCCTTGTGCAGTCTTTGGTAGAATCATGCACCTCTCTTTCAGAGGACAGCACACCACTTACAGCCTCCATGCCCTGCAGCCCCTGCCACAGACAGGGCAGTTTACAGACATGTGTTGACTACTGCGTATTAACGTAGTTTTAAAATAGAAATCAGCTAAAACAACTTCTTATATTTTTATAATAAATGTATTTGGATAGTAAGCATCAATGGCAAATTGCTACACATATGGTGTTTAATCTCCCACATCATACTTCAGATTTTGTGTAACTCTGGTTTCAATACATTATTTTTCCTTAAAGAGGTACACATCACTAATTTGAACAAAGCAACAGGCTTCCCATGTCAGACACCCCTTTTTCTCACTCTCATCCAACCCTAAGTAGGCAGACAGACTCATATAATTCAAAAATACCAAATGATGCAAAACCAGCAAGTAATTAAAGTCTTTCACTGATCCAAGGGAAATATTTTTACCTTCAATTTCTATGTCTAGATAAACTATCAAGCCATTGTGAGAATAAAATAAAATTTTTGACATAACAAAAAAATTTTTTAATGTATCTCCTAAGTGCTTGACAACCAAACAGTTTGTTCTTCAAGACAGGATCTTTTAAGAATTAAAAGAAATCTACTAGTAGCCTATCAGTACCATGAGTTAAAAAAGAACATTCTCACACATTCTGTGAAAAGATTACTTGAGGATCTTCCATATGAAAATAAAAAGTAGCCCAACCAAGAAGAATGGAATCCATGAAATAAGCATAAACTCAAGAGTGAAATAAATGGAAATCATAGAAGGATAGGCAAACAGGATTAAAAAGAAAAAAATTAGTATAAATTGGAAAGTTCTAGAATGTCTCAATAGTATAAAAAGATAGATATTTCCTCTAGATATAAAGGACAATAAAGTAAGTAGAAACACTCAGTAACACAAAAATTTCTACAAGAAAGTTATACCCAAACCAATATGATAGAATTCTGAACAACTAGCAGAACACTGGATAATCTATTTGACCTCAAAGGTCAGAAAACATCTTGTCAAGTGACACAGGTTTAATGATAAAGGATGACATCTATTTCCAATCATGCTACTAGATTTGGTATAGAACATAAAAACAGCCACAATTTCTAACATTTTTATTGCTTTTCGTTCACTATCATTTTGATTACATTTAGTTTATTTCTTCAATATGCTTAAATTAGCATATATTTTATGCTGTCTCACATTGTTCTCTATAATATCTGCCCAAGTAAGTTTCTCACACATAACACCATAAGTTTTGGGGGTGCCCAAACGCATCACACTCTTTCTCACACATGCTGCATGACTAGGCATTACTCAGAGCTCCCTAAATACTTCACATTATCCGCAAGGAACAAGGCAACACAACCAACACTGAACAAGTTCTGGAACAAATTTTTCAGACATCAAATTACACTTCCATCTGGGAATTTTATTACATCAGATGTGACCTGAAATTATTATATACCATGGCTAAGAATCTTGGGGTTTTAATACCATGGCATATGTGTTAATGGAAGTGTTTCATTTGTTCCAAGAGATGGCAGAAGAAAGTAGGAGTCATACACGGTTTCAAAGCTGTAGCGGAGGGACCTTCTGCTCCTTAAGAAATATAGGAGAGGTTAGGTAACACCTCAAGTTTATGTCACCCTGCTCATTTCAAGATGCTTCCATGGGCAGCAAGTCATCATTTATCTGCGGCATAAAAAGAGCGACAGGACTGTCCTCATTTCACACATACATAAAGAATCGCCCCGGTATCACATTTAGTTTGTGGAGAGATGGGCCTGCACTCATCCCTACAACCCATTTTGAGATAAGGAAATGAAACTCAAATAACTAGCATTACACTAAGCAAACAAATGATTGACCGAGTCAGTAAAAGAATGAATGAATGTATCAGTTTAGGTGGAACCAAATGTAATTACGTTTGATAAGTATTTTCCAATTTTTGAATCATAGTTCCAGACCATCTTCTAATAATGAACCCACTTAAAAAAAAAGTAAAACACATATGCACGTGCGCGCACGCACGCACACACACACACACATGCTCACAAGCCTTACCCGAAGATAGGCTCCACACCTGGAAGGGTCTTCACTTCCTCACAGCCGGGAAGCAAGCAATGGCCTGAAGACAGTTAACACAATGCAAGAACCCAGATCCAGAGATTTCCAATCCCAAAGGCAATATTCTTCCCAACACATCATGATACCCTTCACTGATGCTATCTCACACGGGAAAATACCAACTCTGAGTTCATCTGCTCCAGGCCAAGTTTCTAAAAAAAAAAAAAAAAAAAAAATTCGGAGAAAAAAGGAATCTTTCTATTCTTAGGCAGGAGATCACCTGCTGGCACACAGAGGTCCAAATGTCAGGGACGCTGTGGGCGTGGCGAAGCACAAGCCCATGCCCTGGTGCGAGGGGTGCTCGTCAGGCCTGAAAAACGGCCCTGAAAACTAAACTGGAGGTACATGTTTCCTCCTGGGAGCTCCGACACTATGCCTACACTACTCAGTGCAACCTAGGCTGTGCTCAGTTCTTCTAGAAGGTGCCAGTGCAAAAGGAGGACCGCCTCAGGATCAGGGTAGGGACTCCGTGGCCCTCTCCATTCCCGTACCATCACTGCAGGGCCCAAAGCAGAATTTTAAAAGATTGAGAAAAAGTCCTTCATTGGTGTGACAGATAGCTTTATATACCAAGCCAATTAGGCCATAGGGTGCCCAGATATTTGGCTGGACACTGTCCTGACTGTGTCTGTGAGGATGTTTCTGGATAAGTTTGGCACTGGGATCAGTAGAATAATGCTGAATGCCTTCACCGTATAGATGGGCCTGAATAGAATAAACGGCTACATGAGAAAAAATTTTTTCTGTCTACCTGTCTTCCAGCTGGAACACCAGTCTTCTCTCCCCTCAGAAGTTGCACTTGGTCTAGAATTTACATGACTGTCTTCCTGCAGTTCCTCAGCCTTTGGACTCAGACTAAAACTGTATCATTCATTGGCTTCCCCGGGGGTTCATCTTGCCAGCTAGAGTTTCTACTTCCTAGCATAACTGCACAAGCTGACCCTCTGCAGTAAATATATACATACGTACTACTGGTTCTATTTCTCAAACAAAGCCAAATTCATCCAGTTGGAAATACCTAAGCTCTATCAGTTGAGGTCCTTCCAGGAACGTATTACAAAACAAAACAAAAAAAAAAAGACGAGTTTATCTGGGAGTTGTCGATCCCAGAAAATACTGTTAAGGAAGTGGCCAAATGAAATAGGTATGGGAGACAGAGAACAAAAAAGGCAAGTAAGTTATATTGGTAGGCAAATGGGGCTCAACTCCACGCAGGACTCCGAGGAAGAGTATAGAAGACCACTCAGAGTTAGCACACCCCAAAGGGCAAGAGAGGGAGATACTGACCAACCAATCTCCATTGGTCACTGCTAAGTGGCTTCTCCTTATCCTATGACAGACACTCATTCCCTGAGTCTTCCAGCCTGTGCCTTAATATCATCAAAGCAAGCTCTAATGACCACAGAAAGCTGTTGGGCAAATGCTCTCTCTTACTGGCGGTTAGAATTCAGGCAAGCACGTAGATAAATGGAAAGTATTAAGAAATGGGCAGGGTATGAAAGATCTGCTACAAAAGAAGACATTCAACCTATCCTATCTCAGTGGATAATGTGAACGAACATTCTTAACCAATAAAGTAACTTACTGTGCTAGACTCTTGTGTGTCATCTCCAAGACTGACGACCTTAAAAATCTAGTATTATCCTCATTTTGTAGCCAGTGAAACTAAGAAATCTCCAGAGACTAGTTTAGGGTCACTCTTGTTTGAGGACATCTCCTAACAGAAAAGACATTTCAGAGTTTTGAGAAATCTTCCAACAACATCTTTGCTTTCCCACACGAACAGTACTGAAAGCAACACAGGAGATGAGAAGTTCTACACCCGCTAAGGTTCTCTTCCTCTTCCACCAGCACCTGGAAAACAAGCTGCTCTGCCAGTTTCATGGCCTCAAAGCCTGAACAGCAGACAGGACTTCTCAGTCCCGCTGTGTGTAACCACATCCAGATAGGGCAGCTTGAGTTATTCTTCTACTCTTGAAAAACATGTTCTCCTCAGTCATTGTTCTCCAGCTCCCACTGAGGGAAGATTTTAAAAAGAAAACGTTCATCTCTTACGCAGCTGTGTCATCTTTAACCTGACTCTAACCATCCAGATGAGAAGCTGCCTACCTCACAATAGAAGCCGGAAAGATTTTTTGAGAAGATTGAATCAAACAGGCTGGTAGGATTAAGAACCAGATACACACAGCTGTGATGCCCCAGGGGTCCAGACTTCAGGTCTAGGAGGAAGCGAGAGTAGGTCGTGGACACCCTTTGCAACCCCAAAACACTTGTTCTTCACCTCGGCAGGACTAGTATTTAAGAAAGTATTTATCCCACTCAACGCAACAAGTCTGTGTTGACCCATCACTACACACAAGGGAATGAGACAATGTAAGGGAAAAATGCAGAAGAGATGGGTCTAACTGACTCTATCTACAGAGTTTCAGTGCTGTCATTAATGGGTTGAATGGCCCACAGTTGTACAAAACATCATTTCCTTTTCTTTTTGCAAAAAGACGCAGAATGATTAACACCCAGGATTGAACTGCTCTACTGCCAATTAATTATTCATCTATGGATCACTAAACAGCCTCTCACACAATACAATCACAGGTTACTTCTCCTCTTCTCTCTTTTGGAACGATTCCTAATAGAACATTTTTTTCATTATTTCATCCTGTTTGTTTTCATTTCTTTCCCAGGGCAACACTCCCTCTAGTGTCTGTGTAAGGATCTCTGGTCCCATTCTCGCTGTGTAGGGTGAAGGTAAAAAGGGAATTAAAAAGCACATAACTAGATGGCTGTAGATCACTATAAAACCATCAGTGCATTTGGCTAGTGTGAGCCAGCTGAAAAAAAGGCTGTAGAAATTCTGCAGTGAGTTCCCGCCGTGGAGATTCCCTTTCCACACCAGATACAAAGACGAGCTAGGGGATCCAGAGAAGGAGAACGGAGCACCAAGGCCCATTTCACAACTTGGATGTAGCTGTGTCTTTGCCACTGTGGTCTCTACTTGCCAACTAGCCACAAAGGCCCAGGGGCCTCCTGACTCCTCAAGCTACACGATTCACTTGCTTTCTCCAAGAAGTCTCCCATGGCTATGGGTGGGGCAGTCACTGACGCCCCCGTCTGGAGAAGCCACTCCTCAACTGGAACGGATCCTTCATCCTCCGTGCAACGAAAGTCCTGAAAAAAAGGTTCCAACAACTCACTATTAATGAGGGTAATTTTAATCTAAGTCTGGCCAACCTGATTCTAACCATTTCCCAAGACAAATTCTGGGATTCAGTTCCAAGAAGTCAGTCGTTCACATGTTGACCTCTTTCACTATCCATCTCAGGACTATGTCAGAGACAGATGTCATTGAGACTCGCCTGACAGAGGACAGGTACTACGCCAGGGGACAGAAACGGCACCTCCTGATGCCTGGGCTCCCGGAAGCCTTCACCTTCAGCTCTCTGTGGAACATCAAACAAGTACTTCCTTCTTCGGCTTCACTATTCCACCCGAAAATGTAGAGAAGGCCTCCGCCAGATGCAAAAACAATAGCGAAACCAGCTGGCAAACATCCTGCTGGCTCACTATGCGTGGTCAGTCACACCTTTCAAGGGCCACGTGCAGCCTCCTTTAATCCTTATGCTGGCCCAAGGTGCTGCAGAACGTCTTCAGCCCTTCTTATAGATGAAGAGACGGGAAAGTGGGGGAAGGCGACAAGCAACCTTCCCAGGGTCACACAGCTATTAGGAAGCAGAGGCAGGACTTGAATCCAGGCACGTGCCTCCAGGATCCACTGTCTTAGTGTGGCTCTGTTTCACAAGTCCAGGCTATTTGTTCTCGATAAATCCTACAGAGGATTGCACTCAGGATATAAAGCCTTTGCATATGTGAATTCACATACACCATATGCCATACAAATCACACATACACTCATGCTAAATAATCCCATCCTTCACAGCCTAATAGAATTGCTGATTATCTTTCTTGTGTAACTTTGTTGCCAGTTTTTCCCTTAAACTTGGTTTTCTCCAGTCTGTGCCAACTAAGAAGCCCCTGCTTAGCCACAGTCACTGCTTTTGAGCAATCGCCTTGACGACTGCCTTGGCTGGGCGGTGGGTCCTTCTCTCCCCTCCAGGAAGGGGAGAGAGGAAGGGGAGAGAGGTCCTTCTCTTCCCTCCAGGAAGGAGTGGTTTCCTCTGCTCCCCAGCATGGCTTAATACAGAAGGCTACTTGAGTAACCCCCAAGTTCTCAGACTCCATTACTTTTTTCCAAATTTGCTACAGCACATTTTTTAGGGTACTATGAAGAACAGCATTTCTGTAAATAATGAAACCCAAACTGCACCATCAAAATAAAAAAGCAAAATGCTGTGGGTGACACAATCAGACCTGGTTCACTCAGTAATGCACCCTCTGTCAACAGTGGTTAGTAAGATACATCTCATCCAGTATTAAGGAGCTTGCTACTTATTGCCTGCAGTCACTGCCGTGGGTGGAAACAGTGGCTGGGGGCACAACCATGAGACAGGAGGAAGAGCTCGATTCCTAAGTCTTTGCGACCGGCATCATACATACCAGGTCTAAGCCTCAGTCTACCTCATCTGTAAAATGGGCAGCATCCTACTTCACATGAGTGAAAGCATGAAAATAAACCCTCATGGTGGCAGTGGGGGGGAATGCTATTAACCTAAGGAGAAAGGAGGCAGAAACGTACAAACAGTACTGGGCTCCTCTAGAGAAAAGAACAGTTTGGCGCAGCCTTTGGATGCCCGGTTGTCGTCCGAGCCTCACAGACCTCATGCACACCGAGTGACCTGATGAAGGTGACTCCCAAGGGCACCTCCAGCTCCAACACCCTGGGAGCCTGAGATGACTGCGGTGTCTCCCACAGCCACACCCTCCCCTCGGAGCTCACAACCCCAAACCATCGCTCGACAATGAACCGCATATCCGCCTGTGGCATCTGTCTCGTTGTCGTGCGTTATTTAACTTTACAGGAGAGCTGTCTCACATCCAAAGCGATTAGAAGACCCTGAAGGCAAACACCGTGGCGTCCTTGTCTGCCTCCCTTCCGTCACACCCCGCCGTCCCCAGTGCCCACAGCAAAGCCACAGACACAAGAGAAGCTCAGCGGACAGCAGCAGAGCTCCTGCGAGCATCCGCCCCGTTCCTGAAGTACGTGAGACGAAGCCAGGGCCAGTCACCAGTCCTTACTCTCATCCTCTTTCTAAGTGGGGTGAAGATCTCGCCAAACCCTATGCTAAAATTTACACACGGAATAATAATCCAGGTGTGTAGACTGCGTGTGATTAAGAAGCACTGTCAACCTGTCTGTCATCTTTGGGCAAAAAGGCACACAGAAGAACAGCAGAACCCACAGTCGGTGAAAGCACTTAATTATTTCATCTCTCACCCTTGAGACATTCAACAACACAAGATTAAAGTAACCAAGTACTAGACTAAAACAATCAAATGTGCAGTCTGTAAATTCTACAATCAACAAGGAGAAAGGAAATAAATGGTTGTAGGGAAGGTGTCACAGAGTCCTGTATCACCCTGACCCATGACTCAGATGCACATCTTCATAGGGAAAGAAGGGAATTCCAAGAGCAGGAGAACTCAAGAGCAAAGTGTTAGAGTCCAGCAGGGGCTTGGGACAATGGGGAGGCTGGTCCCCCCACAGCGCAAGACGTAGCACCCCGATCCAAAGCTGGAGAAGTAGACCCCGGGCACACACACAGTGGGGGCCTTGAATGCTAGGTCAAAGAATGGCTTGAATTCAAGAAGCCAAAGGCTCTCAAGCTGAAAGAATGACATACTAAGTGAAATACTCTTTAGAATCGTAGCTATCGAATCAGGAAATCATCTATATCTCAGGCAAAGATTTCAAATTCCTCTGCAGCCCATGTGCCATGACACTTGGGACTCTCATTCTTTTACCCGCTTACTCGAACATTAAGTACCTACTATGTGTGAGACAGTGTCTTCATCTCCACCCACCGTCAACAGAGTCAGGGCCCCATCCAGCCCCCTCTTGCAGTCACCCCCACATCAGGGCAACAAACACAGTGAGCAAATTCCGTTCACCCCACAGAGCCCTGCTGTGTACCAAGTCACCCGCTGGGCACTCGCATACATGCTGTCCACCTCTGCCTCCATGAGACCTTTCCCAAACGCGCTGCAAATCATCCTGTGACATTCCCTTCCTGTAAAGGATACGCTTCACACCAGGTAGAAGGCCAAAGGAAGATGGACAGCGGGAATCCACAGGTAGGTCAAGTCACAGGCACCAGGTGACTTGTCCATCTGTCCCCAGTCACAAATAAACCGCCAGCCCCAGACAGATCTGCTAATGCCCACGTCTGGCTTTGTAGAATTCTCCATGTCCTACGGGATCACTCAGGGCCACAGACCATACGGTCCCAGAACTCCTCCAGGAGCAAAAGCCTCCCCCACCTCCGCCCCACAGGAGCCACTCGCCCCCTTCCCTCACACCAAACACAACTGGAGAAGCCACTTCCCAGCACCCCTCCTCCCCTGCAAACCCCGCAGCAAGTTCCAACCACTGCATTTCTGCAGTCATTAAATCAAGCCAATTAAAGAGTTCGCAACTTCTGCTCACCTTGGAAATCACTGCAGGACTGGAGGAGCACACCTGAGGCAGTAGCCCGGCGTCAGAGTAAAGGCAGAGCAGACGCACAGCCTGGTCCAGCCCCTGCTCCACCCCCGCCCCAGCCCACCCTCCGCAGCAGGGGACGGGAGCAGTGAGGGCCGTTATGTCCCAGTGCACTTCCCAGCTATGTCTCCACTGAGATGGCTCTCCTTGTAATATTAATTAAACACAGATTTTTTTTGGCAAACCCCTAAAGAATGGCTTTTGTGGCAGGCTTCCTTATTAAGCCTCCAAGAAGGTAAAATGCATTAAGATATTGTAACTGGGGACTCCGAGCCGGGACGATGAAGGCTAGGCAATCCAGCCAAAAGCTATTTGAAAAATCTGTTTGGGAGCCACAATTAGATGCTTTAGTGAGTGAAATACAATTAATCCGATCAAATCTGTCACTATTTTGCACATTAGGAGTAAATATTTTAGAACACAGTCCAGCTGCGTCAGTTAAGGGTAGAAATCCTGCCTGCAGAATCTGCGTGCTGTGCCTCTCACCCCGCTCCAGAAAGAGACGTGCAGGCGGAAGTCACCAGAGTCCCCCCATTTCCACCCACTGAGGTGCCACATTGGGCGCCTTAAATGCAAACGACCTAGCAAGTCCTTCCTAGAA